>CM039139.1:15916110-16150622 GCA_022036555.1 Microstegium vimineum
CGTCAAAAACACCACAAACCCGGGCTGTAACAACCTGGAAGCTTTGAAGGGGACATTTGGGCTTAAAGGGATTTTCGATGACTTCGCACCCAAACCCTTTCTAACGTGGATGCCTCTGAAAGCTTTACCCAATCATCCTGGTCAGCTGCATTCATCCAGCATGCCTCTAGAAGACCTCTGTTGGACCTTCGGAATGATGAGCTTGTCAAAGCAAATACTTCAAAAGCTTTAAGGGAGAGCTCTCGGTCTCTCCTCAAGCACATCTCAATCAGTTCTGATGGACCAAGCAATGTGTTTGTATATTTGACTTGTGCATATTCTGGATCATGCTGAACGATTTCTTCCTGTACAGAAAAGAAAGGGCTACTATTAGTCTGGTCTACCATCCATACTAACTCAGAAAAAAGCAATGATACCATAATTTTAAAAGCAAGTTTTGAGGAATAGCCCACCCACACCACGTTAAGACCTCAGGAATTAATAACCCCAGGCTGATACAAGACGGTTACATGCTAATTCCCAGTCTAATCCCATTCACTTTTCATACTCTCTTCATTTTTCTTTCAAACATCCAACAGCTTTCAATCAATCTAATTGCCTCCGGACTCCAAAACAACAAAAAACAGTTCAAAGTAACAGTGCCACAGGGAGCTACAAGCCTAAAATGTTGTGCTGGTGCCCAGTGGGATTACATTTTTTTTGGGGGGGGGGGGGGGGGGGGGGGGGGTGTTCAGGAACACTCAGGATCTGAAAAACTGATGTATGCACCTAAATGGTCTGCTTATGTAGTCTGAATTCTGAAAGCAATTAATTAAGATACATTCATGGTAACATGCGTCTATGTCATGAGACGAAACAGATGTTGATCTATTGCTGAGTAGATTCTAGGCTCCGAGGATGCAAGGCCATAACATTTTACTAATTACTATGAAATTTAGAAACACATATGGGTCATGACTACTTTACTGAACAATAGAGCTATAACAAAACAAGTTATGCATACAACAATTCACCTGCAGTTTTAGAATCCGCATGTCCGCTTCTATCCGTGCAACCTTCACTTCATAACCAATATCCTTACCTATTTGTCAATGGAAAATATATCAGGAATGCGTTATCAAGAGGGGGAAAAAACTATGTTCACTTCTCTAAACTCTAAAGTTTTCTTCTAAGCATTCACTAACTAAATATTTCTTATTCTGCAGAAACTTCAGTAGAATCAGGCAGGTTTTCTTGAAAACACAATAAGATTCCAAGTAAGAGGCCACATGAGACTAAAAGGGTTTGCATAGGCGTAATCCAAATTCTCATTGCTAAGCATGAGAAATAACTAATAACCAAGACAATGGCACGGAAGTCCTTACACAAATTTTGCAACTGATGAAATAGCATTATTCATTATCTAAGGGAATTATATTTTGTGTAATGCCATAAATGTATGCAGAATATGAGAAGTTCCTGATGAATTGTTTCAGTGCAGAGTATAACATGAAAGTAGGCAGAAACACCTACCTGCTGTTGCAGCAATTTTAGAGAGATAAAGAAGACGTCTTCTTTCAACAAAGGATAGTGGCTTTCTGCTGGTTGTGAAGCTAGCATCTCCATCAGCACTACCACGCAGAGCATAGGTATGAAGGGTCTCAGAAGCAGACGAGAACTGGTTTAAGCATATCTCATGAAGCCACAGCAGACCACTCCGCTCTTTCAGAAAGCTTGCAAGCTCTTCCTGGAATTCTTCACCTAGCCTCAACAGCTTAGAGTAGTCTCTTCTGTTGACTAACTCTTTAAAAACAAAGAAACTGAATCCCCCATGAGGCCCTACACTATCATGCTGCAACAAGATGAACATTTTAAGTTAGAACCAAGGTAGAAAGTGAATGACCAATACATTTGATGCTAAACTATTGAACCAAATTGAACATGTTATCCCCTACAGTAGAATAGGGGATTGGTAACAAATTTGAGATGTGCTCGTGATTTATACCATTAGGCTGCGGAGGAGACCTGAATCATCTAGATCATAGCAAATCTGCCACAGTGTCTGATACCCTTCATGTCGTTTAGCTGTTGCTAAAATAGGAGAAATAACCTTTCTAAATATAGATTCTTTCAGATCCAGGTTGTCCGTACCATCTTTTGACTCCTGATATATTAGGAAAAGATATTAGTATGTCAGCTGCCAAAGAGGTAGACACCACACCAACCCAGCACACAAACATGTAAGATTCTAAGCGAAATTGGAGATCATCCAAACACACATTTGCCACACTTTTTTATCATTCCAGTAGAAACCATTTTCTTTTACCACAAAATATCAAGCTATTCCCTCCGGTTTGCAAATACTTGAGGTTTTGTATAAGATTTGAGTCAAACTTTTAAAACTATTACAAATATTAACTTTTAAGGTATTTAGTTTAGAACTTGAAGGTTGTCTTTGAAAGTACTTAAAAGCATAAATATATTAGGAGTTCTTTTATTTCCTAATGGAAAATAGTGGCCAAAGCTATGTTTTGGGGACCATGGGCGTGTTCACTTCTGATTTAAGCCTCTTCTTGGCAGCGGCTGAACTGCACAGCGGTTCAGCAACGTCAAAAATCACTATTTTGCTTCTATGTTTTGCTATTGGCTCCCTGCCTTGGACGGCAGCTGCATCTGGTAGTGTTGCTTCTGCAGCTGGCTGCTCGGTTGCTGTAGCTGCAGCCATAGCACAGCCTTTCAAACACGCCCCATGGCTTGGTACAAAACATGAAGTATTTGCAAACTGGAGGGAGTAAAGGTTAAAAACCTTACATTCATGGCAGATCACTGTACCATACTCTTATGTGTTGTCATCAGAAATTGTTATGACTAAAAAACTGATACTGATTAATAGACTGAATGACTACTGTAGAAATCAAACGACAATCGGAGAACTAGTTGAGCCTAAATCATTAAAATGCAATACCATAGATCCAATATGAAATATGGCTACCTGAATAAAATGATGCCTGATTTACTATTACAGATATATGAATCAAGTTAGAACTTTGAAGGCTATTCCAGTACAACAGTGCATTATCACTTAGATAAGCTATGCTCATATTAAATAAGTACAGTATTAATATTATCCAAGTAAACGACAGACAAGTACTAATCAGATCCAAAAAAAGCATAAGATAACCGAATAAGCAAATAAATGGATAACATCAATTGCAAACGTTAAGCATCTTAATGCAGTAATGATGGTTCTTAGGAAAATAACGATGTTCGCTAAACCAAACCTGGTATTTGACCTCCACTATTTGTTTAGCAAGGTTGTAGAGGGATCTGAGAAGTTCATCTCTTCGTTCACAATACTCTTGGACGAGCACACCATGTTCCTGCCCACGTTCAAATTGGGCAGTTAAAACGCCTATATATGCCTCCAGTAGAATATCTGTGAGTCCTTCCAGCTGAGACCATAGAGTAGATTTCATTGAAATGTCTGCAGCTCCTGATTCTCCCAAAAGCTCCATAATCAAGGATGCTAAACTCCAGATTCCAGACCGTACAACAGGTTGGCTGTTCCATGTTATCAGTCCTTCAGGAGATGGATACCATTCCTTGTGATCATTCCTGTAGTGTGATGCTGCCTGAACTAAGGCGATGCAAGCATTTGCTAACTCAAGTGCACGTTGCATCTGAACAGAAGGGTGTTCTTCTCTAATAATGATGTATTGAAGCTCATGAGATAAACAATAAAACAGATCCTCTATATCAGAAACCCTACTGTAGAACACTTCAGCATTATCACGATCCATTAAGAGAACCGTGTTTCTTCGAGCTTTCTCACCAACCAACTGAATAAGGTTCCAAAGGGCGCCAGTACCTTGGGTTTTCGACTGAGGTGATAAATGAGTGCTTGAGCGTTGCTGGATAAGAGTGTTTTGTAATTCCCTAAGGTTCGCCATTCCAGAGAGCTTTTCACCATGCTCCATGACAGTTAGCATTGCTGCTCCTGCAGAATGATCAAATTGCTTTGTTTGTCAACTAGAACTATATTACAAGAATCCAGTAACAATCAAACTCAAAGAACAGAATCAAGCTTCTGTGTGTATCGCCATATTGTCACTATAGTCCTCCCTCCATTCCAAATTATAAGACCTTTTGGATTTTCTAGATACGTAGTTTTTGTTATGCACTTAGATATACACTATGCCTAGATACATAATAAAAACAATGTATCTAGAAAAGCCAAAACGACTTATAATTTGGAACGGAGGAGTGCATACTGCATACTATTATCATTTCATCACTATGTTCAGGAAAGCAAAACTGTGGTATCTTATGAAAAATGATTAATAATCAGATATATGAAGATCGTGTAACATGGCACAATAGTAGGAATACAATAGGGTAGTTAGAACACTCCTATTAGGTAGAGTACATGATAAAATCCATCAATTGTTGACAATAATGTTCACAAGGATGGCATGGGGAAGAAGAAACAAGAAAGACTCTCAAATGTACTCGAGCTCGACCTTTAAGATCAATTAGAAGTATTTTTAATTATGTTATTTACATTAGAATCTTGCTTCTATACTTAAACCTACAAACAAATAACACTGCTTAATGAAGATAATAAACCAAAATGATGGTAAGAGTGAATCCATACTTTGCTTTGAAGCGAGTTCTTCATGGCACTTTGACAAGACAAGAAACTGAAGGAATTTCTCATGTTTTTGCTGCTTCTCAACAAGGGATGAAACAATTGTTGAGGCAAGAAATTCAGCTTCTCTGGTTGTTGTCCAGTGTTTAGCTAATGTGTTTACAATGGATTTGCTCATCCGAACAAATATGTTCATCTCACCCTCTTTCTCAAATGCACCTGCTGCTCTAAGCTTTTGAAATGCCTCATTAACTGCACTGGAGATTATAAAATCATGAAATAACCGGTTCAGTAGCATTTCAGACTCTTCATCAACCACAGACTGCTGAGCTATGCCAGTTAATGCAGGCCTTTGCCTCTCTCCAGCACTCCAGGCCTCAGAGCTAGCTCTCCTGGGAACAACACTAGCACTGAAACCCTGACTTCTTTTCTCCTCAGCAATTGTTTCATTACAACTACCCTTTCGTGACAAGCTGCGTTCTGGCGGTTCAACCCCACCAACTAATACAGCCTTTTCAGGAATTGCCCAGACTCCTGCGTTTTCTGTTAGAACAACCCAAGCACCTTCATCTCTGTCCTCAGCTGATGGGATAATGGAAGCATCTAGGACCTTTCCAGCATCCCAAGGCAGATCAAACTGATAAAGTCGGGTGGAACCTCTCCAATACATGGCCACTGTTGCTGTTCCATCACCTGACAGGATGATAACAGAACCAGAAGGCTTACCACCAGTTTTTAGCCTCATGGAGAACAAGAATTCCTCATCCTCTACCCTAGCCTTAGGAATTATCACCTGAGGAGGAGCTTTTTTCTCCAAAAACCTTTCAACTTTAGCTACATTATCTTCAGAAGAAAACTTCTGGTTAGGTTTGTACAGCATTGTCAAAAGAGAATACTGAGTGTAGTTTGACCCGCTAACCCTATCTTTGCATAATGTAGCAACAAGAATGCTAAATTCCTTCCCATGCTCATCTATCTGCATGTCCAAAAGCCATATATTTTTCTGCCCAGCTATATCTTTCTTAATGCTCACATCTCCGTCAGTACCAACAATTCCATGAGACCCTAATTTTTTTACATTGATGTCAGGCAAGAATGAGATACTCCAACATTGCACCTCATTGTTTGTCAATAAAAAGAACTTCCGGTCAGAGCGCTCAGATGAGACATCACTTGGTAACCAAACCAAGGACCTTCCACCATTACCTTTCTGAGAATGATCGGCGCCACCATCTCCTAATGTATCTGCATGAACTTTTCTTTGACGAAGTCCTTCCGGTGAACACTGGAACAGCCACAAAGCACCTGCAGGCTCAGAAGCTATTGCAATGCACTCATGAATACATCCTGGAACTGCTGACGCAATAAGCGAATTAAACCTCAAACAATCAGATGCAGCATCACATGCAGACACCTCACCATAACCTGATGAGCTAAGAACTAGGCTCCTATTAAATTCAGCATAGATATCAGGCCAATAAGCAACAGCTTGTGTTCTTTTGTTGCAGAGGATCACACCAGTTGAACTTTTTCTATGCAACATCTCTCCACTGTTTCTTGTTGATGCACCACTATTATGCCATCTCATTATGCAAACTGTCCACTGAATACCGAGGAGGGGTTTCACGTCATTGTATCCAATAAGAGAAGATGGAATGTCAAGTACAATACAGTCTTTTGCAACAGAAACCAAGTAAATCCATATAAAAAGCTCATTTCCACATATCATCCACGCAAGGGATGTTTCTTTATCAATGCCACCAGCAAGCATGTTCTTGCCTACAAGAGTTGCGCAACAGGTATGTATGGCTCAGTACAAGCAAACTTTAGCATGTAAAATAGCGCACACGCAATGAGTGGAAACAGTTACCAGAGAAATTCTTCTGTAGCAGGCTGGCTTGGGCATTCCGAACAACTTGGGGAAACTCTGCTACGCGAACTGGTTGGATCTGGTCCGAATCACCAGTCCTGTCAGTTCGCTTCGACGTCGAAATCCTGGAAATTCGCATCAAATGCAACGATCAGAGCTCCTACGCCTCAGCTAAACGTGTTACCCTAGTGGAAATCCAAAATGAAGAAAGCAGATGTGCCTGCGCAGCACTCGCTACCGGGGCCCGCAATTAGATACGGCCATAAGACCAGCTGAGAATAAAGAGATACCTAGCGAGGAGGGAGGAGGAGTTCCATGGGGCCGGGGTGCCAGTGGCGGGGCGGTCGGGCACGGCGAATCCGCGAGGCGACGGGGAATGGGCGGGAGCAGCAGGAGGAGGAGAAGGGGATTCCTCCTCCCTGTCCCTGCGGTTGAGGAGGTGCGGCCTCCTGATCGCCGGAGAGAACATCTTCGGCAGCGCGGTGGCTAGGCTGCTAGGACCTAGCCTTCTCCGACCAGCCGACTTTTGGCTCTCGGCACTCTCTCCGGTGGCCGGTGGGCTAGGGTTTTACTAGAGTTTTTGGCTTGATTCTTTTCTCTTTTTGCGCTTTGCCCCCTTCTTAGGAGGGACACGAAAATGGTGAGATCGGTTTGAATTTTGGGTTAACCAGATCTAGTATTTCATTTGGGCACGTTTGATTTTCGTAAAAATAGCTCCACTCCTAAAAAAAAATCTCAAACGCAAATCACTAAATCCGGATTCATCAAAACAGTGGATGTGAGGGCTAGATTCACTATTTTGATGGAGCTCCTCAAGAATACTCTACCAACTCAAACTTGACGGAGTTAAAAAAATATTCTAACGATTGTCATTGGTTTCTTTTATTTTCCTTCTTCCACGAGAATTTAAGCGTCTTCCTGGGTTACCACACTACTTGTCCTCGACGTCCTCCCTAGCCATGGCAAGTTCCAACGAGCGTATGCCCCTCCCGTTAGCCCTCCCCAGCTACCATCCTTATGTGCCCTACCATAGTCACACAATGCGGGATCCGATGAGCCCTCGTCCGCATGCGCCACTCCCTGAGCCAGTGCCTTAGTTCCCGACATGGCCACATGCTCTCCTCTATTATGATTGTATATAAGAAGAAGATGAAAGAGCCGATGTGTGGGCCTAGGGAAAAGTTTTTTCAAACATCAATAGGTGGGCCCTATTCTAAGGTTGTAGTTCGACCGTGGATTTTTTTGTTTTGGTATCTCTGGAATATGAGTGTGTGACTTGTTAGAATTGATCATATTGATAATACTCCCTCCATTCCAAATTATAAGTCATCCAAGAATCTTGGAGAGTCAAAGCATTTTAAGTTTGACCAAAGATTATAAAGAGAAACATAAAGATTTATGACATCAAATAGTTATAGTATGAAAATATAACTAATAAAAAATCTAATGATACTTAGTTGGTATCAAATATGTTATTATCCTATTATATAAAGTTGGTCAAACTTTTTAAACTTTGACTCTTCAAGATTCTTGGAATGACTTACAATTTGGAATAGAGATAGTACATATAAAGGGTCTGTTATCTCTATCAAGATGATTCTAATTCGTCGAATCTACAATCCATAGTGAGCTTATCCATAATGAATCCTATATCCATATTCACTTTTTTCGAATTGTCAAATCCCATATCCATAGATAGTGAGTTGATCCATGGTTAATCTCATGTCCAGATTCATTTTTTCGAGTGGTACATCCCTATCAAATATGTCCTTACTTGGTTGTTTTTGAAGAACACCATTGCAATTCGTGAAATATGTCACTATCCATATCGAAGAGCTCCTCTAGTCCCACGTGTAGATGATAGTATCTTTGTATGAACCAAAACAGTCATGAAACTCTCACTCTTTTGCAATGACTATCATGTATGCACTACTTATCATATTCTCCTTCCATTCTTCCGACAAGGCACTCTCTAGCGATGCGGCTACCGATTATTTTTTATAGCAAAATAGCTTCATTAGTAACTTATTTAAAAAGGAAAACTAGACTGTTTTGAAATAAATGTTTGATAAAAGATTTTTTTTGATAAAGTATATATGTATTAATTAATAGAAAAACATGTCCAAATACAAGTACATCGAAAAAGAATACGTAAGACAACTGTCCAACCTACATTCTACGAGGAAGGAAACCGGTTGCATTCGTTGCCGGGGAAGACCGCCGACACCAGCCGACGCCGCCAAACCTGAATCACTAGAAGCCGGAGGAAATCACCGGCGTTGAGGTGGACTGCAGCAGACGCTCGATCTCGCGGAAGCGAAGAAGTCTTTGAGCGTCCATCCATCAAGATCACAATCCAGATTGAAACGACGAGAGTGGTGCTAATGATGACATCCGTCGTCGCGGTGAAGCCAAGCTCGCTCAATCCCGATCCGTGCCGCCGGTAGATCGCGTTTGATCCACCGCACTCCATCTTGCCACCATGCCCTCAGCCGCCATCGTATCCTTGACCTTAAACGCGACACGAGCACCGCCGCTCCGCCGTGATGACGAAACAACAGTCGCCGCAGACTCCTACACCACCTCACAGGCCTCTCATCGTCACCGGAGTAGACGACGACGAGATGGACGAAGACCGGGAGAACTTTATTCCACCATGGCAGCGCCGCCACCTCCACCAAGGTCGCGCCGTCGGAAAACCTAACGCTAAAAACTTGATCCACTGAAGAAACTTATTAAAAACAATGGATCACCACTCCCTTCAGCCTCCGGCGAGATGCCGAAGGGGAAAGGAGTGGGACCAGCGACGACGACGGAGGGGGGCGGGCGGGCGGCGGCTCACAGTTGTTAGATTGGAATTGCTGTCGGTGGGTTTACATGGAACCATGAATAAAATAACTATAATATAAGTGATGAAAATAGGAGAAGCTACTTGTTAAGTTTAATTTTAACTATCTTTTTGTGTGAGAAAAAAAAACAACTTGGTCCGAAACTATTTTAGAAAAAAAATGTTTGAAAAAAAAAACTCTGCTCACAGCAATAAGCCCTGAATCTCCCTGCCCCTCTGCGAACCGTGGGCTCAATCCAGTTGCGGGAGCGGTGTTCATTGTTCTTGAACGAATCGACCCGCTCCGCTCGCACCCCTAGAGGCTACAGGCTACAGCCGCCAGCAGCCAGCCCACACACACGCGGATGCTCCGCACGCGTTTCTCCGCCATCTCCGTCCGAATCGCGATCAAATGCCACCGCGCGCATCGCTCCTCCTCCGCCGCCGCCTCTCCACCCGCCCGCCTCACCGCGATCACCCCAAAGTCGCCGAGCTGCTAGGGGTCCTCAACTCAGCGCCGCCGTCCTCTACGTCGCTCTTACACGCGCTCTCCCGCGCCTTCCCGTCACCCTCCGACGCCTTCCCTCTCCCCAGGCTGCTTCACCTCCTCCCGCAGCTCCCCTCCCCGCTTCTCGCCCTCCGCTTTCTCCTATGGCGCCTGACCCCGTCCTCCCCGCTACCCTCCCAGCACGCTCTCTCCTCACTCGCCACCTCGCTCCCGGACCTCTCAGCCTCCGTGCCGCACCTCCTCTCTTCCTCCCCACGGCCCCTCCCGCTCCCGCACTATGCTCTCCTGCTCAACATATCCGCTCACGCCGGTCTCTTCCCTGCCTCCCTCGCCGTGCTGCGCCACATGCGGTCCTTCGGCCTCGTGCCCGGCGCCGCCTGCTTCCACCACGCCCTCCGCGCGGCGGGCTCCGCCGGCGATGTCTCAGCGGTGCTTGAGATCATGTCTGAGTCCGGCGCCTGTCCTACCGTGCCCGTGATCGTGGCCGCGGTGCATAAACTGGCGTTGGCTGGGGACTTGGAAGTCGCCTACCGGCTGATCGACAAAATGCCGGAGTTCGGGTGTGTGCCCAATGCGGTTGTTTACACGGCAGTGCTCGACGGGATGTGCAGCTTTGGGAACGTGGATGCGGCGTTGAGGCTGATGGAGGCGATGGAGGGCAGCGAGTTTGGTGCAAACTGTGCACCCACCGTGGTGACCTATACGTGTTTGGTGAAATGCCTCTGTGGGAAGGGGAGGGTGGCCGATGCTCTTGCTCTGCTGGATAGGATGGCAGAGAGAGGGGTGATGCCAAACCGTGTTTTTATGCGGACGCTGGTCGAAGGGTTTTGCACTGAGCAGAGGGTTGTCGACGCATATGATGTGGTGGAGCGTGTAATTGGTGAGGGGAGTGTTTCGAGTACACAGTGCTACAATGTTCTACTCGTTTCCTTGTGGAAAGTTGGCATGGAAGAAGAAGCTGAAGGACTGGCACAGAGGATGATGAAGCAAGGGGTGCAGCTGACCCCACTCGCTGGCAGTTCTATGGTGAGGGAGCTGTGCGGAAGGAAGAGGTCGTTGCATGCTTGCTACTGGCTGGGATTGATGGAGGAGAACGGGGTGTTGTGTGACTCTGATGTGTATGGTAGCCTGTTGCTTGGGCTGTGTGAGGAAGGCCACATTCATAAGGCATCAACATTGGGAAGGAAGGTTGTCGACAGGGGGATCCTCATAGAAGTATCTTGTGCTGACCGTTTAGCGGAGTTGCTGAAGCAACATGGTGACGAGGAGCTTGCATCAAATATATTGGGATTGAGAAGGCTCCCTGAAGGGTTGTCATTTTAAGCATTTTGCAATTTTGCTTCATCCTTGTGGGTGAAGAACATCTTGATTAGTCATGAGATGTGCCAAGAATAGTGTTTGTTGGAAATTTGCTCGTGAACAGATTCAGTAAAATGGCTTAGAGCACTCAAAATGCTACATATCAGTAATTTAGTATAGAATGTTTTTCCACCCTAAAAAATATCAGTCTAGACTACTGTTGAATACAGCAAGGAACAGAATCCAAAGTTCCTCTCAACTACTTGCTTCTTTTGGATGACTTTGCTGAAGAACATGATGCAGATCGAGATAGCACTTGACGTCATGTAAACTTCCATTTTCATTTCTGAGGTACATCATCTTGTTTTTGAGGCTGCTGATATGCTTGGAGAAGTGATGTGCCTGTCTGTCGAACATCTTAGATCTGTTTCATGTACTTGTAATCCTAGGCAGCTTTGTACACTGTTTATAAAAAGTCATCTACTACATTCCCATAAGCACCTAGCCTGGTATGCATGACGTTTTCTAGTTATCCTCAGGTTTTGTTGTTCCCTTTTCTGAAGGAATGGAACAGAGATTAATTTCTTGATTTCATAATTGTTATATCCTTGAGCACAGCCTGCACTTAAATTTTGAGAACATTTAGTTGGAAATCTGATTGTTCATAAAATTTGACATTCTGCAATTTTTGGTATGAAAGAAGTATCACTAGGCGGGCCCAGCTGGTGCCGGCGGAAGCAAGGATGGCGCTGATTGAGTAGGCGCAGCCGCTTGCAGTTGCAGGTGGCGGTGGTGCTGGGCGCGAAGCAGTGAACAGGCGGTGTATCAATCTTGTGTGACCAGCTTCAGCAGATTGCTTTCACATAACCGTATTACAGGCTGCAATATTCAGTTTCAGGACCATTCTGACTTGCAACCGGAATATGACTTGTTGGCATGTTGCTGTGATTTTGCTGTGGCCTGTGGGGAACAAAATGGGACATTAAAGTTTGATGAAGAAAATTGGTGCCTCAGGGGAGCTTCGTCTTGTTTGATCGTTTTGGTGGCTTTGGTGGCTGATAAGCAGGCTGATGTTGTTTCTGGCTGTTTTGTTGTGAGAAAAAAACAAGTTTCAGTGGCTGATAAGTCGACTGATAAGTCAAAAGTCGCCTTAGCCTTCCCCCCTCTTGCTACTCCGAATCAAGCAGATAACTGCAAAGTGAATCACTGCATTAGAACGACATGACAATAAGGTTGTTTGGTTTAACCCACTAAAGTTTAGTGATTTCTAAAGTTTAGTGTTCCCCTAAAGTTTGGTGGCCTCATGTTTGGTTCCAAAGACAAAAGCACATGTCTTATGTACATTTTAGTCACTTTTAACTATTCTTTTGTGACTAAAAACCACTAAACTTTAATGACCTCTAAACTTTAGTCAAGGTGTTTAGCATTTTAGAGACTAAAAGTGACTAAATTTAATCACAAAACTTTGGCCCCTAACTCAATGGCATTTCCTCGGTTCCGCAGCTGCTGCGGACATTCTCTACGGAGGCTGACAGAATCTACTCTTGCTGCAGGTGGGACCAGAGAAGCGGTTGGTGCAGGATTTAAATTCGAAGAGCTTCTCGGCCTAGGCCTTCATCATTTCGATGATCACCACTCCCATCCCCTTCCCCTTCCCCAAGTCGTAGCGGCTTCCTCACAGGCTGACAGGCAACACCGCAGCAGGCAGGACCTATATAATCGAAGACAAACAGTCCAACACGCAAACACATAGCCGTAGCATTGTAGCAACACGCGCACGCCGCGGCCCGCAGGCACTCGCCGCTGCCGCACGGATCACGCAATGCCTCCCACCATGCTCGCGCCGGTGCCCACCAGGCCGCGCTCTAACCCCTTCCGCCGGCGCAGAGGGGCTGCCCCGCTGCTCCTCGATCAGGCTGCGGCGGCTGCGGCGAAGCGGCCCGCTGAGTCGTCCACCTCAGCCTCCTCCTGCTTCTACAGCGAGGTGATCTCCAACTCCTCCACATCCCTCGCCGCGTTTCAGCACCCGGAGAAGAGGCATCGGCGCCAGGACGCGGACGCGGACGCGGGCGAGGCGCGGCCGGCCGGGTCCGAGTGCTCGGAGGTGATCGGCGGCGCGAGGGTGAGCCCCGCCGAGGTCGAGGCCTCCGAGTCGTCGTGCCTTGGCTCCGTGCTCGAGTCCATTCTCGCCTGCCCGGAGCAGCTCCCCGACGACGCCGAGGCGAGCGACTACTCCTCCGCGTGCGATGAGCTGACCCCGTCGGAGCCCGATGAGGAGGAGGTGCTCAGCGGCCCCAGCCGCTCCGCGCTGTACTCCCTCACCCCCCTGATCAGCTCCCCATTGACCGAAGATGACAACGACGACGTGCCCTCCGCGACGTTCTCCCTCTTCCTCGACTTCGCCAAGCAGTTCGTCCCCTGCGTGCACCCCGAAGCGTGCGCCGTCACGAGTACCCCTCTCGATCTCCTGACGGTGAGCAGTTTCTAAGCGATTTTTTCTTACAATTTGTTGGGAGGGGTTCGATTGTATTGATCAGTGCGGTGTTTGATCTGGTAAATTGGTAATGTTTTGGTGGGAATGCTTGTGTCAGGGGAGGCGATTTGAGGACTTGGACGACGAGGAGAGCTACGAGCGGTTCCGGCGGCGCGAGCGGCGCGAGGCTGTTGCGCGCGACTACACTGAGGTGTACAGCTCCATACCCGACAGCTACGGCACTCTCATCGTGGAGCAACGTGTCGTCATGGTGAACTGGATCATTGAGGTCAGTGCATACTAAACTCTGTATTCGCTCGTGTGGTACGCTATTCCGATCAACAATTTACCTCAGGTTATGCATCCGATGTGACCGAATTTATACGGTGTAAGGGCTGTACAGGCTTCTGCGAGTGAGTTCAGACTTGCATTGTGCTGAGGTTGCACTCGTAGCATACGACTGTAGCACCATAGCTCCATGATTGCAGTAAGAGATGTTGTCTCATCTGAATGCCTTCGTGCTGAGTCAGCAGATTAGTTAATTCTCTTTCTTATTTTGCACTGGGGTAGGTATCTGCTACTGAACATGTTGTTGTTAACACAATAACACTATTTGATGAGTAGATTTCACAATAGCTATGTTATGCAGATGGATGTTGCAGTGTACCTTTTTGTCTGTCAGTAGTCATGCTAGTTCTTATTCTATACTTTGATCACTGGTTCTGGCAACCAACAGGGCTATGTTTGAATAGTAGGTACTGATGTTTACATGGTCTGTTTGATAAGCAAGGGAGAAGCAGCTGGTTCAGTTACGCAACAATGTTTCTCCGAATTTCTGTCGAGCACACTGCTTGCATGTCTGGAATCATATCCTGTAGTAATCAGGATGCTTGAATCTTCAGTATCTAAATATGCATTTTTCTATCTGTAACTCTGTATATACTACCTTTTATTTCATATCGATCCCCACTTTAAGCTTTCTGATGTGCTTGGTATTTTATGAGATTTCAGAGAACCCTGAAAATACTGTCATCGCTATTTTTACAACTGAAGGTTTGAATTGCGATTAAGCATTACAGTTATATTTCCCATGTAGTCTGCTACAATGATCTCACTTCTCAGAATCACGTGATGCAAATTTATGTTTTTTCATTTCTAAATTTGTTCCAAAATTAGAGTTTGGTTGCAAGGAATGACTCTTTGTTATGCAATGCAGCATTCGCGTCTGACGAATCTCCAGCCAGCTACAATGTTCATGGGGATTGGATTGATGGACCGCTTCTTGACACAAGGGTATATGAAGGGTTTGGGAAACCTTCAGTTGCTGGGCATTGCCTGCATCACCCTGGCTACCCGCATTGAAGAGAACCAGCCATACAATTGGTAATGTTCTACCTTGTATTACATGTTGCAACTTTTATGTCTATTTTTAAGTGATTCTGTTTCTTCATACTTGGTGAGTTATTGCTAGACCATCTAGTTCCCTTCTACGCTCAATTCCCATAAAACTACTGATATAAGTTGGTGATTCCATGGTGTCAGATTGCCTAATTAGATATCCACATAATTAATATTTAGCAGCAACTGATGCATAATCAGTAGCAGTCTGAGTGAGCTTCTCCTTTAATTTGTGTTGGTTCTAACATTGCCTCATAGGTTATATGCTAATCATAAGCTATGTTTTTATCCATTTACACCACTACCGCTGAAATATGCCTTGGATCTTTGACAGGCTTTAGCAGGGCAGATGAGATAGTTTGATGTAGTGAAACTATTTTACCGTTTAATCATATTATGAATCTGAACTGTTTCTGCATGTAGCAATGGTTTCCATGGCATTTCCATCTGTCATTTTTTTTGTTTTTTTAAGAAAAACCATCTGTCATTTGTTCCTTCCAATACTTGGCATCTGTGCAGCTGCGTTTAGAAGTGTTCACAAGGTGAACATTTCATAAGTTTTTTTTCTAGGACCTAAATTTGGATTTCTTGATTGTGCCGTTATCTATGAAGGCATTGATCATATTAGTTAACATTTTTTTAGTTGACTTGTTTATATGTGATTTGATATGTATTACTACAATTCGCATTTGGAAGACATGTCAGAGAAGTATATTTAGCTGAAATTGCACTTGAGCATGTCCTTTGTTCTCCAGATCATTTTTGCTTTTCCTATTCATTTTCCTTGTTTCTGTTAAGCTCAATGCGCAACAATAATTTCACTGCTTGATCCCTTTCAGTGTCCTTCAAAAGACTTTTAAAGTTGGGATCAATACCTACAGCCAGAGCGAGGTTGTTGCCATGGAGTGGCTAGTTCAGGAGGTCCTCAACTTCAAGTGTTTTGTCACAACAACTCACCATTTCCTATGGTACTACTAACTTCCTGCTTTCTTGTCTATTCAGTTGAACAAAAGTAATGAGAGACTAACACCATTCTGTTCCAATGTTGCAGGTTCTATCTGAAGGCTGCAAATGCTGATGACAGGGTGGCGGACCTGGCAAACTACCTGGCCTTACTCTCACTTCGGAACCATAAGCAGCTCTCCTTCTGGCCCTCGACTGTGGCAGCCACAGTGGTAGCCCTTGCTTGCCTTGCCACAGGCAAGGAGTCCTCATGCCAATCGGTGATGGAGGTGAAGACCCAAGTCCTCCATTTCTAGCTATAAATTTCGTTACATCTATTATTGTTTAGAACTTGGTAGGCATATATAAATCAAAGTATGAACTGTAACTACCAGAAGCTCAAGTCAGTTAGCTTCAAAACAGATACCAGAGTCCAAATTTACATGCTCAGATTCTAGTTAGACTGGAAATGCCTAATGAGTAGCTCTTTACATATATGCAGACTCACATGAGGACGCAGGACGATGACCTGCCAGAATGCCTAACTGTACGCTGCTCCTCTTCTTCTTTTTCCTCTTTTATTTTTGGAAAGACACTGGGTGCCATGAATCATGATTCATGCATGCTGCAGTTTGCAGGGCTGCTAACCACAATGTTTATGGACTACTTAGTCTATAGGGATAGATTTTGTGTAAGTGGTCTATAGTTATTGTTGTTGTCACAATGTTAGGCAGTCCATATAAGTAGTCCATAGGATTTTTCTGGTAGAGAGTAAGAGAGAGAGAAATTATTTATTTATTCCCTATGGGCAGTCCATAGTACTATAGATACCTTCACTTATGGACTATTTTATGGACTACCTGATAGACAATATTATAATGCCTATGGACTACTTTTATACAACATTGTGGTTGCTCAATACATTCATTTTTCCTACGCAATCTGTTTCATGCAGAGCCTCGACTGGCTGCTCAACTACGTCCCGTGATACCCAGAGCTCCCAGGTGACAGCGGTGTTTCACATTTTTTCTGTATGGGGGCATGAATTGACACATTGCTCTGTACATGGCATTAGTCTGCCCTGTAGAGTGTAGATAAGATAATAGCCAAGGTAGCACGAAGCGTAGCTTGTGGATTTTGATTATGCAGCTTTCTGATTAGGAGAACGACAAGGTGGAGATTTTGGTCTTGAGCTGTCAGCCTATAGGGACTACTGAACTTCTGTATTAGGGGATGTCTATCTTTAGGACAGCTAAGGCTGGGCGTTGCTGTACTCGTTGATCTATTTGTTTAACCAATGTATCGCTGATGGATGGTATACCACTGAATCAGTTCGTCTGGTGTGACACGAGGCATGACCTTCTGATCCTGGAAGATGCTCACGTAGTCACGTATCAGGTTTCTGTGGTGAACAGAATACCATCCTCAGACCTGTCAGGTTGCCTGCCAAAGTTTTCGTTTCAGTTAACTGCAGATCAGAAAAGGGGGTCGAACATTGTTACTTGGATTGGATCCAGCAGGACTCCAGTCTTCCGACTCTGATCATCTTGGTTCTCTGGCCAAGTGGTGCCACCACTACCTGCAAGCAGACTAGGTCCCTATCCGAGGGATTTCTCTAGCCGGGGTCGTATGACTTGGCTAGTTTGGCTGGAAGGGGGCGATCGATTTCACTTTCAGGCTGCGGCTACCTTTTTATTAGGATATAGGGGCCGTGGGAGCTCCATCTTGCACGCCTTAAATGAGGAAAACGAAAGGCAGGCATGCCATTTTCGACAATCATTCCGTTCCGTGCATCAACTTGTGCGTTCATGCATGTTCCCCGAATGGTTGGAGGCGCCTGCAGATGCGTGCATCTCCCCTTTCACCCCCGACTTGCGTCTTGCGAATTCGGGAATCCGTCTGCCTTTCTGTGCTGAGGATTGAGGAGTGGATGCTACGGAGCGCACTAGAAATTAGATTTGGGTTGGCTGTTGTCGCGTCGGGGGGAAATGACGAGAGGAGATGGTGAATGAGTGGCGCTGCCACAAGCCCACAACCACTGACAACTTCACTGCGTGTGCACACACTGCAGTACACTTTGTATTGAGTCCGATGTGGTGTACTGGATTCAGTCAGATGCCACAACGAGGCAAGAGCATTGCTCAGGGCTCAGGCTGAGCTCCCGTACGTGTGAAAAAAAGCCGATATTGGGAATTCAATTAGTTGTACTTGACAATCCGGCGATTCCCATAAAAAAACTATCGCAACAGTATCCTAAAAAGCAAACCATGAATCTAACCACCCCGGCATTGTGACAGCATCTTCCATAAAGATAACAACGTTTGCGAATTACTTGGTATATGATCTACTCAATGGGCACTTCTTTATTGTATTTTATAATTAACTAAAAGGACAAAAACCGCTTTATTGGCATGATGAGCATGTCAGTTTTCATGACACTATAGCTAGCACCAAGTTGTTCCATAAATACTAGTGACGTGACATGTCACCTTTAAATCATTATATTGGCAGAGCCACCTTAGCTCTCATGAGGTGGTAACAGTAGTATCCATTCGTACCAAAATAAACCAACTTTTCGATTTATTCAAAGTTAAATTATTTCAAATATGACCAAATTTCTAGAGAAATAGTTAACATCTATGGTATCAAATAAGTACTGTATGAGAAAAAAAAATATTTCATAGTAATTTGGTGTCGTAAAATGTTGATGTTTCTACTAAAACTTTGGTCAAATCTAAAACCACTTACAAGAATAATTGGATTGCTTGGAGCGGCAAAAAAAAAGAAAAAAAAGGAGCATGGATTATTTGTATATATACTATTCCCTCCGTCCCAAACTATAAGACTTTCCAAGAATCTTAGAGAGTCAAGTTTGACCAATAATTACAAAGAAAACTATCAAAATTTATGATATTAAATAGGCATACTATAAAAATATAATTGATAATGAATCTAACGATACTTAGTTGACATCATAAATGTTATTATAATGTCATATAAGTTTGGTCAAACTAAGATAGTTTAACTTTACAAAATTCTTGGGATGTCTTATAATTTGGAACGGAGGGAGTATTTTTAAGGAGAAAAAAAGATGGACACTTAAAAATGGTTATGGTCATGTGTTAGTTAAGAAATGAAACGATAAACAAAGAACAGAGGAGTACCGAACTAGTCCACCGTTTCCTGGAGTAAGTACGAACTCCGCAACCTGACAAATGCAGACTCCTTCTCCTACGTCGTTTAGTTTTGCGGTTTGTTAATCATTTTTTTTTGGACGATGTGGATTTGGTAATCATATTGTACATGTACCTAATCTATTCATCCCTTCAACAAGATGAGCGCACAATTTTGTATCGTTGGACCTGGATTCGACCTCCTTTGCAGGTGGCGGCTGAGAAATCAAGTAACCTAACCTCCAAAATTATTAGTGGACCCAAATCTTACTAATGCCACAAATGCTAGTGACGTTCACTTAACTAACACCATGCATGGGTGATGGCTAATGGGTCCGTAGCCCTGAAAAATACTACCAGTGGTGATTGCGAAACACTGCACTTGTAAACACTGCACTTGGACGGAGAACATTTCGGTTTGCTCAGTGGCAATGAAATATTAAGGGTCCGTTTGGTACAGCTCAGTTTCACTAGTTAAGCTGTTTTTTTGGAAAATAGCTTCATGAGCAACTTTCTAGGTGAAGTTAAGCTATTTTGGAAAAAGTGTTTGGTAAAACAGCTTTACCAACAACTTTATGCATGGATATGAGAGAGAAAGGAGGGAGAAAGCTTTGATAAGCTACTATTTTCAGCTTCACCCCACTTTATAAAGCCGTTTTTTTTAGAGGGGAAGAAAAACAGCTTCATAGGTAAAGCTGTTTTAAAAAGAGGTGTTTGACAAAAAAAACATCTCATACTAGCTTTACAAAGTTATTGTAAGCTGTACCAAACAAGCCCTAATTTTAGTATCGGTGTACCGTTTTGAGTATAAATTAATCAATAATATTATCAATGGAGTAACTTGATGTACTTAGCACCACACACTGAGGTCTCGTGCGGTAGAGTTTTAAGCAAATCCAGCTCTGGTTCCTTCATCATGCACTCTAGTAGGAATCTGTTTTTGGCTCCGCGCGCTTTGAAAATGAACTATGATTTTAGTTTTAGCAGCTTCAACTCGGAGCAACCATACCAAACATGGCCCAGATCAAACGCACCATAACAAACATTTTCCTTTTTTTTTTGTTGTTGTTAGTTATAAATCAGGATGCAAGCGGCGGCGAGCCACCGCACCAACCCGCTGGGTTGATGGTGCCGCTAACCTGCTGGACTGCTGAAGCTAGCCCACTTAGACAGGCCGGGTCGAACTGTCCAACCCACCAAATCCCAGCTCCAACCCACATCCCGCAAAGGCGTACCTGCAGTCGCTGCTCGTCCTTGGAGACCCTGCTTTCGTCAAGTGCTATGCGGCGGCGGTCGGCCGGAAGGTATGGGCTGTCAGGCCGGCTTGGGATGCTCTGCCTCGTCCACATGGACGCCAACAAAATGGCCGGTAGAGGCAACCGCGCGGCAATGAATGCTGATCACATCGTGTCCTGGCTCGACGCGTAGCCCGCGGCGTCTATGCCCTGCGTCAACTTCGACAGCATCACCTTCCCGTTCCCAACGCAGGTCGCCGAGCTCGTCGCCGGCTGTTCATCTGGTCGACGTGCTAAGTGGGCTGGTAGAACCCACATCTTGCCGCCTAATATCATGCGGCCGTTGAGGGCTCGCCGCAGCAGCCCATGAATCCTTGGCGGACGTGGGGCGGGTTAGCCGCTGCCGCCCCACTTGCTTCCTGAGTTATAAATGCCGTCTGACGTACTTCCCACCAACTGACACGGTAGTGGTAGTGGCCACTGAGCAGTGAGCAGTGACTGCAGTCTCTAGTGAGCGGAACGCTGACGCAAACGGCCGGCGGCGCACAGGATTGCAGATAACGCACGAGGAAGGTTGCGGTTGCAACTTGCCATGCAAGGCCGAAGGCTGCAGGAACCGGCGGTTTGCGGGAAATATAAATGGAGCAGCCAGCGGAGGGATCGGGATTCGGGAAGGATCCATGCTCCCGCCCCTGCGTTGTCCCACTCCCGTGCGGGCGTATTCCGTTCCATCACGTGGCTCAGGTTTCACAGGCTCCGGTTGCTTTGCTTGCCAAGGAATCAGTTTTATATTCCTCCGCAAAAAGGCTGAAGGTGGGTGTCTTCTAAAATAAAAGAAAACCCGGGACGGACAGGGACGTGTATCTTATCACGAACAAGTTGTGCGTCATGGGGTTTTGTTTAATGTTTATGGCGACCCATGGCAATGGAAAATGAGAGATGACAAGGACACTGAATTAGAAAAGGGATAGGCCTTGCTGATAAGAGATGAGTACGTGTGGAGCGATTGCTTTTTGCAGCGTGGTGTTGGACAATATTTTAGTGCGTATAGGTAGAGGAGCAAATAAATTAGATTTTTTGTGGTTTTAGGATTCCGGGTGGAAGATCTCGCGAGAGGTACATCGAGTCTTTTTAAGTCCAATAACAGTAGAAAACACCATCCTTCAATTCAAGATCGTTTCGTAAAGGAGAGGAAAATCTAAAATCGATCAAATGTCACTTTCTTTGTGGCGAATGAGCCAAATCACAACTTGCAATTTGATAATACTTAATGGTTTTGCATATGTCACACTATCTCCGTGACAACTGAGTTTAGTCAGATAGTTTTCTCGAAAATTCAAAATGAAAGAGCGAGAACTACCTTTTCCATGGAATTACTGCATTTTTTTCTTTCATAGGACGGCCATAACAGATTTATCGGAAGTTTTTAATATTCTACAACACTCTACCTCCGGTTCGGGAGAGGTAAACGACACCGTTCTATTCGCTTGAGCTTATAGATAAGATCCGCTCTATTTCTCTCCTGTAGCCGCCAGAATTAATGCTTCGTGCCGAGCGGAGCAGAAACTCAACGGTGCCCCGTGGGCTGCTGTGGTGTGGGGCCGACGGACAGACAAAGCGCCACGCGACCAATGGGAGGAAACAAACTTGAGCCAGCGTGCGCCGCTCGGCAGATCCAAACGAGCCGCGATCGAGCGAGTCACCTCCCAAATAAATCCCAATCCCAATCGGGGCGTGGGCGTTTGGAAAGTTCTCCCCGTCTTCCAGTTTCACCTCACCCGCCTCCCCACGTTTTCTCGCCGTGACGCTGACCCTTTTCATTATGGGGGTCCGCTCACCGCTGGAGTCGGCGGGGCTGCGCAGATCCGCTTGTTATTGTGAGTGCCGCCTGGAATGGACCGTACCCGCGGGACGGGACCGGAAAGACGCAAAGAAACGGAGGGGCACCGGCGGACCGCAGCGCGGGACGTCGGGACCGGCCTAATTTTGGTAGGCACGATAGGGTACGAAAGGAGATGGCTACTTCCTGGTCCGTGCTAATCGTGGCACGTGATTGGTGACTTGGATGGAATTGTGGCTAATGGACAAAATCCCAAACCTTTTTCTTTTAGAACCACAAAATCCCGAACCTTAAGGCAATATATGCAACATGCACCCAAATTGCTCCGTTATTAGAGCGTGACTTTGGTCAGGTGGGATGTGTACATTTTTTGTGAGTACTGTATATGCTAAATGAAAATTAACGCTAACTTATTAGTGGACTCATCGGTTGGTAATAATGTTTGTGGTAGTTCTCTATTTATTTAGGGGTTCCTATAAATATAACATGTGGTGTCCAGTAGTTTAAAATCTAAATTAGCTCTTTGAGTTATACTTCATCAGTGACCTATGTGTTGATACAAAAAACGTCTGATCCGCGAACACCTCGGGCTTATACCCAAATTCGATATCCAAAGGTGTGCCAGCCGATTTAACCAATTAATCGACAAGGACGATAACTAGAACAAGATTGAACGAGACGACAGCGATACGCCCGGACGTCAAAGCTCAAATTGCTCAAAAAAACGCGGAACTCGCAAGGTTGACGGAGATCTTGTAGATGCAGCCCGTCGAGACTTGTAAGAACTCGTAGATAAACTAAAGCTAGTACGATAAAAGTAGAATTGCTGGAAAAAGTAGATGAAAATAATAGATGTATTTGATTGATTGTATATATGTTTACAGCATCCCTGGGTACCTATTTATACTCCGGCAAAGAGAGTTGTAGATAGATACGACTCAAACCTACCTAAACAAAACTCCTATTTTTAAGGAAATAAAATGACTCGTGCAAGAGTCAGACTCAAACTTATAAAATATTAGTGTAAAACCACCAGTTTCCATATCTATCTTCTCTTCGATGAAACTTTCCATCGGCAGACTTCTCTCAATCTGCAGCCTTCCCCTAACGCCATCGATAACTTATGCTGACATCAGCTACGTCATCCTGCGCCTATCGACAATATTTCCTTATCGGCAACATCCTCCAATCGGCAACACTTCATTCCCATTGGCCATTTTCTTTCATCAATCAACCCTTATCGGCAATAACTCTATGCTTCATCATTGACGCCCTAGTTTTACTTTCATCGGCAATCTTGACCGATGACTTTCCGATACCGATAGAACACGACTACCGATTAGAGTGAGTCTTAACCTATTTGACACATGCTGAAAAACGATGTCAACACATGCCTTCCAATTTCGGAGTATGAAATACCTCGCGCGCCGAAATTGTCTCTACTGCAATCTTTCCCTCTAAGATACTTGCGCAACCTCTTCGATTACCGCGCACAAAAACCGCAAGTTACCAACAGAACCCCGCAACTGTAGTGCGATCAGCCACAAATCCAATCATAGCTCCTCGATCAGCGTACGAATCCACTACCATACCCTTCCATACCTTTGCTCAGTGAAAAAAAAATTCCAAAATATCCTTGGCCAGGCCTATAAAAATTACCACCACCTGAATCCTTCTTCACCCTGAGCTCATTCACTTTCACCTTTAATCTCGGCAGCGCCTCCGAAGAACATCCAGCGACAACCGGCGATTCCTTCCACCAGCAGAGCACAAGCCGCAAGGACCCCTAGATCCAATGACGATCAATTTCAACATTCCTAAGGTAAATTTCTTCCCTTCTTGCTTCACCTTCCGCGATTTCTCCTTTCTGCATCATTTCTATGACCCTCTTTCCCTTTCCTTCTTTGATTTTTTGAAACCTAGGAAATGCGCAATAAGATAGTGATCCCTACCGACCAGCCGTACTCCCACTGTCTGGGTCCAATGGGGAATACCGATCCTACAGATCTTATCAATGCAGAAACCAACCGCATCCCCTTAAGATCTGAATGCTTCGATCTAGGGTTATGGATAGACACCTTCCGCTCATGGCCCAAACCCACCAAGGGGTGGAAGAACTGGTACCTTAGGATGGCCAGAACACAACAAGTTCACTGGGCAGAGCGCAATCTGGACCAATGCATTAAGCTTTCCATTGCCAATATGGCAAAGAATGAAAACATGATGATGACTTCTTCTCATTTTTGGTCCGATACAATAAACGCATTCCTATTCAGACACGGACCAGCCATACCCACACTTGCTGATGTGCACATGCTTACCGGCCTCGACGTCTTCTCTGCCGATCCTTCCAGCCTTTTCCGCAGGAAGCCCGATCATCGGGTAATCACGCGTAACATCGGTGGTTGGACTGGATACATCCAAGAAAACCAGAAAACTGAATCGGTAGGCCAGCGGGAACATGTCATCTTCCTAAACATGTGGCTAGAAAAGTTTATCTTTTGTGGCAGAACAGTTGGACCCACCATTATGTACCTTCCTGTAGCAGAGTCGTTGGCTAATGGATCAAGGCTTCCTCTTGGCCGATACCTCCTTGGTTCAGTATATCACCTCCTGCACCAGGTATCTAGAAAACTTCTCCTAGGTGAGCCCATCGGCAACCTCAGGGGCCCTTGGTGGTTTGTAAATATGTGGTTGAATGCACATATGTATAAGGTCTTTCAATTTGACCTGTTTAGTCAGCAATTCCCAAGAGATATGCCTAAGGATCATGAATTTGCTGAAGATGAATCGGCAACCCGTCCTCCACTCAATTTCGGAGAGACTATAATAGTGCTACCAGGAACCGATGTCAACGTAGGTTAATTTGGCATGTTCTTTCAGAGGCTCTACTGTGGAATCCCTGCTGCGGAACGACTCTGGTGGCCTTATGTCGATGAGGACAACCGATTCCCCCTATCCTTCAACCTCACCGATGGGAACGTACCACAAAATGAGATGATCATGAAGGCCACCATTATTCCCCGGGCCATCCCAGTTAACATCTTTGGGACCGGGAAGAATGCTTCTCCAACCTATGAGTTTTATTATCCATCAGCAGCGGCAAGACAATTAGCATTTGGTCAATTACCGATCAAATTCAGCTATGCCAATGTGATAAAGCCAAGAGAAGTCATCTCCAGCGCCATGGATTGGAACAGGATCGTCACTCTTCCTGCTCATGCCGATGCATCAAACATTGACTTATTCTTTTGGACACCAACATCCTTCATTACTGAATCATATAAATCCTGGTGGCAAGAGTGGAAAATTCAACTGTTCGCCATATCATCCCACTACTATCAGCATCTGATTGACGATGACTACATTATTCCCGATGACGCAGTAAGTTTTATTTTCTGTATTCATTGGCTGTTATTTCCTCCCGGATATATTGGCACTAACTTTTCTTGTCAATAGGTCAATGACCCAATCCCCAAAAGAGTAAGAGCGGTAAGTATTTCAACCTACGACCGATGAATCCTACATCAGTAATCGACAACAAGGCTCCTTCGTTGGCCGCCTTCACACCTCAAATGGCATCCAAGATTACCCTCAAACCCAAGCCGACACCGACCAGGACTACCGCCACTCCATCGGCTGCTGTCGCCGTCTTGGCGCAAGCTTTCGCAGTAATAATCTCTCAGGTCAATTACAAACCCTCATCGGTAATGCTCATTTCGTTTAACTTGCACCAAATGTTTTTTACAGGCAACAAGCTCATCGGCAGCTGCTCCAAATATACAAGCTTATCCAACTCACGCTGCCGATGCCCCCCCAAGCTTCTCAGTCGAAACGCGCTGGTTCACCAAGCGCCGCCCCAAAGAAAAAGAAGCGCTTGAGACGAACTACCAGCTGTATCACAAACTCCCATTGCATCGCCAACTCCTGTCAATGAAACACCAGAGCCAACATCGATGCCCATCCCCGATCAACCATCGGATGAGATCCCCGACCAAAGAACAGTACCATCACCGTAGGAGTTAGATGCAACAGCAGGAACAACATCAACATCGGCACCAGCATCAGCACCAGATGAAATTCCCAACCAGGGGACAGTACCACCGCCACAGGGGTTAAACACAACGGTAGAAGCAGCACCGACAACAACATCACCAGCACCAACTGTTCCTCTCATAGAGGCAAGCTCATCGGCAACCATTGCCGATCCTCAAGATGATGCCACACCAGCTGCCTTTCCGAGTCCGAGGCAAGAGACCCGTTTTAAAATGGTTAGCTGACTTATAAAACTTGCAACACAAACTTATGATTGGCAAGCCCTAATCTTCTTCTTTTTCAGGCCCAAGACTCCCCAAACAACCTATTCTCTTTCGCTATCAACCTTCTAGAAGAAGATGATGAAGAAGAAAACTCTGCCCAGCCAGCAAACACTATATCGGCTGAAGTGAAGGCCAAACTTGAAGCATTGTTGTCTTTACTGCAACAAAACACATCCGACCTAGTCCAAGACTCCAACGCAGTAAGGATAACCTTCAAGGAAATTCAAAGTCAGCTGCCTGCCGATGTTGAGGAGATACTTTTCCAAGCGGCATTTCTCGAGAGCAGACAACTTCAATACCGAAAGGCTTCACACCGTATTGCCGATAGAGCTGCCCAGGTGGAACTCGAAGAGGAAATACTCAAGTTCAAACAAGTTGCAGACGAGAAGCACAAGGACATAGGTCGTCTAGAAGCTTCCAGCGTCGAGCTTGAACAAGAGGTCATTCGTCTATCAGCACAAAAGGAAAAGCTGCTAGCCGAGTTGAAAGAAGTCGATGAAGCTTTAAACTCGGCCAACCAGAAAAAACTTCAACTTCCCAATGTTACCAAAGCCCTACAACAAGAGAGGGATACTGCTGCCCGCGAGGCCCTGATGCTGAGGAAGAAGACCAAGCCAATTGAAGGCTCCACCGATGACGATGCTAGGGAAATAGAGGAAGCAAACCAGATTCGCCTGCGTGCGATTTCATCTATTCAATCCCTGTTGTAATTTGTTGTATTTTGTTGTATCGGCAGTCATGAACCTGATACTTGATTCTGCTTGTAATATAACGTTAATATGCTTCCTGCCGATGTTTTGCATGACTCTTATCCATCGGCACTTATATTTTGTATTATTTCATGCATCTACCCAAATACTAGGATAATACTTCTTTAAATACTTACCGTTGATCGCTCTGGGAAATGCAACCCCTTCAAGGGTTTCCAAAAGATATGCATTACCAGGAACTGACTGACTTATCCGAAACGGACCCTCCCAATTAGGGGACCACTTACCAAATTTTGAACTCTTAGTTCCAATCGGTAAAATCAGCTTCCATACCAGATCACCATCGGCAAATTCTTTCACCTTCACTTTCTTATCATACCATCTGGCAACCCTCTTCTTATTTTCTTCTATGCTAATCAGAGCTCTCAACCGATGACTTGCTAGATCCTCTAACTCATCCTTCATAAGAGTATCATAGTCATCAGCTGTTGATTGGTTCTGGGAAGTTAAACGTCTAGAACCAGTTTTAATCTCCCACGGTAAAACAACATCATGTCCATAAACCAATTGATACGGTGAAACTTTAGTTGCACCATGACATGCCATCCGATATGACCATAAAGCCTCATTTAGCGCTATATGCCACCGCCTAGAATTTTCCTCAATCTTGCGCTTGATAAGTTTAATTACTCCTTTATTGGTCGCTTCAGCTTGACCATTAGCTTGAGCATAATAAGGAGAAGAGTTCAAAACTTTAAACCCCATACTAACAGCAAACTCATCAAATTCTCCTGATGTAAACATCGTTCCTTTGATCGGTTGTAATAGTTTGAGGAATACCAAATCGATAAACAATATGCTCCTTCACAAAGTCTATTATATTTGCCGATGTCACCTTTTTCAACGGAACAACTTCAACCCACTTTGTG
Source organism: Microstegium vimineum (assembly GCA_022036555.1). Classification (NCBI taxonomy): domain Eukaryota; kingdom Viridiplantae; phylum Streptophyta; class Magnoliopsida; order Poales; family Poaceae; genus Microstegium; species Microstegium vimineum. The sequence continues at coordinate 15,944,261 of CM039139.1, forward strand.
AAATAATCGGTAGCAACAAGTATAAACTTATGCCCCTTACTGGACGATGGATAAATCTAGCCGATGAGATCAATAGCCCATCCCCTAAACGGCCAGAACTTGATTATAGGATTCATTGCCGATGCAGGTGCTCTCTGAACATTTCCAAACTTCTGACAATCTTGGCATCCTTTAAAGTAACTGAAGCAATCTTCAAGGATTGTCGGTCAATAATATCCATTCCGCCTAATCATCCACTTCATCTTAAATGTCGATTGATATGCTCCACACACTCCTTCATGGATCTCACCCATCAGTTCTTTTGATTCCTCTTTACTAAGGCATCTGAGCAAAACTCCATCAATTGTACGATAATACAATTTATTATCAAGGAGCACATACTTGGTGGCATGAAACCTTAGACGCCTTTCAACCTTCCTAGATGGATCTCTTAAGTAATCAGTAATTTCTTTTCTCCAATCATTGACAACCATTACCGATGTTATTATTTCCTGAATCGGCTGATACCCCGAAGCGTATTGTGCTAAACGATTAGCCTCTTCGTTATGCAATCTGGGAATGTGTTCAAGGCGGTATTCTTTAAATTCTTTCAATAATTGCAAACACTTTTCATGGTGTACAATTAAAGCTTCACTTCAGCATTCATAAATTCCAATTAACTGATTGATCACCAACATGGAATCGTGGAAGATTTCAACAGCATCGGCACACACATCCCTGAGTAATTCCAACCCCTTCAGCAAAGCCTGTTATTCAGCCTGATTGTTTGTTGAAGTAGCAACAATCGGCAATGAGATTTCATACTTCTGCCCTCTGGGTGAAATTAAAACAATACCGATACCTGCTCCTTCCTTGCACGTGGATCCATCAAAAAACAAAGTCCAAGGAGCAATCTCTACGGAATTCACTGCACCGTAATGCTGAGTAACAAAATCGGTCATCACTTGACCCTTAACTGCCTTAGCCGATTCATACCTCAAGTCAAACTCTGACAGTGCCAAAATCCACTTGTCGATCCTTCCAATCAATATCGGCATTGACAGCATGTACTTAACCATGTCATCTTTGCATATGACAGTACACTCGGCTGATAACAAATAATGCCTTAATTTAGTACAAGAGAAGTACAAACATAGACATAATTTCTCGACGGTCGAATATCTAGTCTCAGCATCCACCAATCTTCTACTCAAATAATAAATCACCCGTTCCTTCCCTTCAAATTCTTGGATTAAGGCTAATCCGATAATGCTATCATCGGCAGACAAATACAACCTAAAAGGTTTCCCGTGTTGAGGTGGAACTAAAACTGGAGGATTTTTCAAATATTTCTTAATTTCTTCTAAGGCTGATTGCTGTTCTTCTTTCCATGTAAACTCCTAACCGACCTTCAGTTTTAACAGTGGACTAAAAGATTTAATCTTTCCAGACAGATTGGATATAAACCTTCTAATAAATTAATCTTGTCGATCAATGATTGTAATTCAGTCCTGTTCATGGGAGCAACCACCTTATTGATTGCCTCAATAGACTTTCTACCGATTTCAATGCCCCTTTGATGTATCATAAACCCCAGAAATTGACCTGCCAATACACCAAATGCACACTTATTCGGATTCATCTTCAACCCGTGTTCTTTTGTGCACTCTAGAATCTTTCTCAAATCGGCAAGATGCTTTTCAAAATTTCTGGACTTGACCACCACATCATCAATATAGATTTCAACTATCGTACCGATGTACTTATGAAAAATAAAATTCATTGCTCTCTGATAAGTAGCACCGGCGTTCTTCAAACCAAAAGTCATTACGACCCACTCAAACAAACCGACATGACCTGGACATCTGAAAGCGGTTTTGGATATGTCTTCTTCAGCCATGAATATTTGATTATATCCAGCATCACCATCTATAAAACTAATGATTTGATGTCCAGCAGCAGCATCAACCAGTAGATCAGCAACAGGCATCGGATAACCGTCCATCGGCGTAGCCTTGTTGAGATTCCTGAAATCAATACAAACACGAATTTTCCCATTTTTCTTATACACAGGAACCACATTAGAAATCCAATCGACATATCGACATTGCCAAATAAATCCAGCCTCAATTAATTTTGTAATTTCAGCTTTAATGTCAGGTAACACATTAGGATTGCATCGACGTGCTTGCTGTTGATGAGGTTGGAAACCAAATTTAATAGGTAACCGATGTTCAACTATTGATCGGTCTAAACCAAGCATCTCTGTATAATCCCAAGCAAAACAATCTTTATATTCTTTTAATAAGTCAATCAATTGTTTCTTACATTGGGAATCTAACTTAGCACTAATAAAAGTAGGCCTATGCTTACTACCATCGTCGATATCTACTTCTAATAAATCATCGGCCAATGTGAACCCCTGCCCAAGTTTTCCATCATCGACGAACTGATCCATTAAGACTCTTCTTCAGGACCGACTGCTTGGATCGGTGTAATTCTGTAGTCAGCAACCTTGAGGAACTCTGTATCCTAGGCTTCTCCTGATATACACCTGGTTTGATCATAGGTTTCTGATTCTGCCAACACAACAATTGACGGGGTTTCACTTCGGACGACCTCAATCTTGTCTCTAACCCACTGCACAAGGCTTTGGTGCATTATGGAAGGAATACAACAATTAGCATGAATCCAATCCCTTCCTAGGAGCAAGTTGTAGGTGCCTTTGCCACTGATCACGAAAAACATTGTTGGCAAAGTTTTGCTGCCGACGGTTAATTCAACGCATACGGCTCCCATAGCTGGTGACACATTGCCTTCAAAATTCTTAAGCTTCATGTATGTCTTGACTAAGTCTTGGTCACTTTTCCCAAGCTTCCTGAACATGACATATGACATTATATTGATTGATGCCCCACCATCTACCAGCATTTTTGACACAGGTTGCCCACCTACTTTGCCTTTAACAAACAAAGCTCTCAAATGCTGCCTTTCATCGTCGGCAGGTTTCTCAAATACAGTTGCCATTGGATCCAACACCAACTGTGCCATTTCAGCAGCCTCTTCTTCAGCATCAACAGGCGCCATGAATTCCATCGGCAATACAACCACCATATTGATTTCTGCCGATGATTCTCTATCCTTGCGTTTCGGTCTCCACTGCCTAACCGGAGATCTCTCCTTTGCAGAGTTTTCACTGTAACACAGATCACTTTGGTGCTCGCGCTGAATCCTCCTTCTCTGAGTCTTTGTCAGACCCTTAGGGCACCATTGAGGAAGCTTAGTTTTCCAAACAGGCTGATACAACTTTTCACCACTTGTATCTGCAATACTCCTTACGTTTGGATCCCTGGATAATATCTCTTCATCGGGCACTCTTGCATTGGCCATCTCTTCAATCTCTTCTTGATCAACACGCCTGCCAAGCCTATCATGCGCGCTGAGTTTGCCCCCTAGCCGATCATGTGCTGATCCCTTCTCTCTGATCGGCCTGCCATAGCTTGATGTTCGATCGTCAAAACAAGACTTCTTTTCCAACCGATCGACAGGATAGTAACCATTACATTCTGGGTAATTATCGGTAGTTGGCAGCTTGATGCCTTCTTCCCAACAATGAACAAAGAAGGGGCACCTCCAATGATCCCTATGCCGATGCCACTCCTGGCGTTTTTTCCTCTTCCTGTTGCCGATATTGCTCTTCCTGCGTTCGCCGATAATTTTGCCGTGACCGTCTATGCGTGATTATGACGCCCTGAGATCTCCTAGTATTGCCACTTTCATCGGCAACTCTCTTGCCCTTTCTGTCATCGGCAGATCCTCTTCCCTTCACTTCATGCGCAACTATTTGATGTTTCAGATCTACCGATGCGCTTTTCTTGGCAGCTTCTAACGTCAACACTTTAGTCTTTCCACTAGTTTCCACCATATTGTTTGGGAACGGGTGCTGGTCGATCTTCATTGGTTTCTAGGCTTTAGAATTCTCAAACTTAATCCGCCCAGACTCAATTTCTGACTGCAACTGGTGCCTAAAGACTTTGCAGTCATTGGTACTGTGCGAAGTTGCATTGTGCCACTTATAATACATGATCCTTTTGAACTCTTCGGCCGATGGAATTACTTGATTAGGCGCCAAATTAATCCGCCCTTCTTGAAGTAATAGATCAAACATCCTATCGGCCTTGGTAATATCAAAGGTGAACCTTTCAGCTTCTTTCTGGCCAAACGGAATGGATATCAATTTCTTGTCTTTCACCCATTCAGCAACGGCGACATTTAGCTCTCCATCTGAATAGGAATCTTCCTCTTGCCCAAGGTAGGACACTTTTTTATTCTAAGTTTTCCTTGGTTCGAAAGTTTTAACGTCCTGATCGGCAATCCTCTGTATGAGATGGATCAAACTTTCAAACTCTTGAGACGCATACTTGTCCTTGATGTGCGGCAGTAATCCCTGGAATGTCAAATCTGCCAATTGCCGATCATCAAGCACCAAGCTGTAACACTTACTCTTCACGTCTCGCAGCCTCTGGACAAAGCTTTCCACCGATTCATCATTACGCTGCCTCAGCTTGACCAAATCGGTAATCTTCTTCTCATGCACATCAGCGAAGAAGTATTTATGAAATTGCTTCTCCAGATCGGCCCAAGTAATCACAGAATTTAGCGAAAGTGAAATAAACCATGTAAATGCCGATCCAGATAATGATGATGAGAACAATCTTACCCTCAGTTCATCTCTGCTGGCAGCTTCTCCACATTGAATAATGAAACAATTGATGTGCTCCATTGTTGAAGTGTCATCTTGGCCAGAGAACTTAGTAAAATCCGGCACCTTGTACCGATTTAGAAGGGGAATCAAATCATAAGCCGGAGGGTACGACGTTCGATAGGAATATGTATTGACTTTAGGTTTGATGCCGAATTGTTCCTTCATCACTTCGGCAATCTTATTGGCCCAGTACGCCTCCTGATCATGTCGATGCATCGGTCGACCGTTGTTTGGCTGGGTTGGCAGATACGTATCCTCATATCTTGGTAGTAAATATCTTGGGCAATTTGGCGCAATTGTAGCACTAGCTTGCTGGGTGTTAGGCATCGGCTGATTTGCCGATGGATAGCTTTGAGCGCCTACTGGAATATGTTGCGACATTACATTCATCGGTCGATGTGCCGATGCTCCACTCTGAGTGTTTTCCAAGTATTGATACCCAGGTTGCGCCATCTGTTGTTGGCTCGGGTTTTGACCAGTCCACCATAATCATAAGTCATCGACATATAATTTACCGATGGCTGATGGTTGGCTGGCGCCCGTTGCTCCTGTGCTTTGGAGTAGTCAACAAATTGGCCACCTTGTTGTACTGGTACTCCAGCCTGAGGATTTACCATTGTCATGGGTTGATTTACAGTTGACATGCCTTGCTGCATCGGTAAAGTACTCGCCGATGGTGGCATAAGAGGCACTTTGGGTATCACCACCTGGAAATCTTCCACTGACATTTGCACAGTTGGAGAAGAAGTAGAATAATGTATCATAGGGATCATCGACTGTGATTGCATGGCCGATGCCTCGGAGCCCTTCCATGCTGTATTATCTCCTTGGACCAGACTAAAACCAGCGGATGGATCCGGAGGCATACCGTATCCCCACCAATTGGCGGGAGACGCATGATTCTGGATAGGGGTCCCGACATCGCCGACGCCACTGGATCTGTATTCATTCGAGTGACACTTGCAGGGCTCGATCTTGGCGGCGTAACCTCATCGGCAGATGGGCCCACAGGTTGGGAAGATGCTGTTGGAGCCGTCGATGGGTTTGCAATAGATGTCGATCCAGGTTGATGATACGCTGGACCAACATACTGGGGTGCTTGTCCTTCCTTGAAAGATTGCATAACAGCATTGTATACAGTATTGGACAACACACTGGAGTGGGTAATTAATGCCTGATTTAGTGCAGAATTAACCATCTCCTGTAATTTACCCGGATTGGCGTCGAAAGTGACCTGCCGTGGCAACGGCGGATCTTGCTTCTGGATAGCTTCGTCACTCCTGTTTAGGCTGAAGGATTTTAGATACAACTACTTGTACTCCTCCATAGCCTGCTTCTGATCATCTTTCAGATTCGCTTTGGAGACTTCGATGACATTGCTTGGATTGATCCCAGTATTTTCCATGAGATTGAATCGGTCCCACCGGGTGTGACAAAAGAGGTGTTGACACAAAAAGCGTCAGATCCGCGAACACCTCGGGCTTATACCCAAATTCGATATCCAAAGGTGTGCCAGTCGATAACTAGAACAAGATTGAACGAGACGACAACGATACGCCCGGACGTCAAAGCTCAAATTGCTCAAAAAACGCGGAACTCGCAAGGTTGACGGAGATATTGTAGATGCAGCCCGTCGAGACTTGTAAGAACTCGTAGATAAACTAGAGCTAGTACGATAAAAGTAGAATTGCTGGAAAAAGTAGATGAAAATAATAGATGTATTTGATTGATTGTATATGGAAGGTGTTAACGTCTTCATGGTGTTTGGTTCACCGATATGTAACGTCATTCTATTACAGGGGTAACAGATAACGTTTCATTCTGTTTGTTTTGGTTCAGCAGTAATCCGATGACGCTGTGGTCTGATACCGGTCTATAGAAAATTGTTACCGCTGCCCCACGAGCGCAATCGTTACGGTCTGGTCATCGTCTTCTCTCGCCCGCATCTTTTCCCCTCAAAAGCGGTTGGTTCATCCCTACGGTGGCTCTCAGCCATGGATTGAAGCATGGCGCCGCATATCCAAAGATAACGAGGACCCCGCGTCCCCGCCTAATCGACGCCTGCGAGGACACTTAGGAAGCCCATGCGACGGCAGTTGCTCGGAGGCTCTACCACACACGTTCGTTCCCAAGCCAGATCTACGGGCACTTTCGGCACCGGCGACGGCGGCCGGACCTGCATCTAAAGCAAATGTTGCTTGTCTTGGACGCAGCCGTCGACCAAGGCACCACCGGTTGTCACCGCGGCCGCCATCGCCTATCAAGCTTCGTGCCTCCGTCTTACCGTTTGTTATAAAGTCAGGCATGCACTGGCCGCTGCTTGTCTTGGACGCTGCCGTCGACCAAGGCACCACCGTCCACCGCCCGGCTGCCACTGCGGCCGCCATCGCCCATCAGACTCCAGCCGTCTTACAGGTTACAGCAAGCTGTAGAGCTTGTGGGCATAGCTTGCCACCGATGGCAGCTTCAAGTTATCCATTTACGTTACAGAGTAGAAACCAAACAAAAACAGTATTCTGTTACTTTGTTACAGCTACCAGCGGTTTCCGATTGCATTGGTGTTTACGTTACATTTTCTGAACCAAACAACACCCTTATTCTCATAGTGATTATTATCTTTGAGTAGTGAAAATCTTCAAATAATAAGTTTGAGATACATATTTGGATTCTAGAATGGTGTTCTAAATCCAATTGTGTATCTCATTCTCGTGTTTATATCCTATTCTTATATTTCTTTTAATATCCAAGCATATCCTTATTTTCTATTTCCTATAAGGATCGAAATATCCCACTCAACTGTGGATGCCAAATACCATGTTCCGCTCAAAACGTCATTTTATAAATGACCAAAAATGAACTAACTAATTATCCAATTGGCATGAGAGAAACCATTACCATACACAGCACATCACCATTAACTCCCACAAGTGACAAAGCCCAGACTGCGGGCGCACAGTATAGTACCTATAGCAGATGATAAGCAACTGGAAGGGGAGGGGTGGAGATGCAACCAGCTCACCTGCCGGTGCCGCCACCCACTCCACTCTCACTCCTGCTGCACCATTATATAGATAGATAGAAGCTCCTCTGGTGCCCAGTGCTTGCCTCCCTCCCTTCTTCACCTCAGCCAACAACTCTTCTGGTTTTAGGAACTAACCCCAGTCCCAGCTGTCCAACAGGCCAATGGCTGTCGTCCGCCAGCGTCGCCAGCTGCAGCACCTCACCATCCCGCTCGACCACTTCGCCCTGCGCCTGCCGCCGCAGCCGCCTCAGCCCACCGCGGCGCCGTCCACCTCCACCTCCACCTCCACCTCCGACGCCCGCCTCTCGGACTACGAGAGGCTCTCCGTTCTCGGCCACGGCAACGGCGGCACCGTGTACAAGGCGCGGCACCGGCGGTCGGCGCAGCCGGTCGCGCTCAAGCTCTTCGCGGACGGGGACACCTCGGCGGCGCGCGAGGCCGAGATACTCAAGCTCACCGCGGACGCGCCCCACGTCGTGCGCCTGCACGCGGTGATCCCGTCGCCGGCGTCCGCCGCCGGGGAGGCGCCGCCGCCCGCGGCGCTGGCGTTAGAGCTCATGCCGGGGGGCTCGCTCTCAGGCCTGCTCCGTCGGCTGGGCCGCCCGATGGGGGAGCGCCCCATCGCCGCCGTGGCGCGGCAGGCGCTCCTGGGGCTCGCCGCGCTGCACGATCTCCGCGTCGTGCACCGCGACCTGAAGCCGTCGAACCTGCTCGTCGGCGCCGGCGGCGAGGTCAAGATCGCCGACTTCGGCGCGGGCAAGGTCCTGCGCCGGCGCCTGGACCCCTGCGCGTCCTACGTCGGCACGGCGGCGTACATGTCCCCCGAGCGGTTCGACCCGGAGGCGTACTCGGGCGACTACGACCCTTACGCCGCCGACGTGTGGAGCCTCGGGGTGGCCATCCTGGAGCTCTACCTGGGCCACTTCCCTCTCCTCCCCGAGGGCCAGCGCCCCGACTGGGCCGCGCTCATGTGCGCCATATGCTTCGGCGACGCGCCGGAGCCGCCGGCCGCCGCGTCGGAGGAGTTCCGGGACTTCGTCGCGCGGTGCCTCGAGAAGAAGGCCGGACGGCGCGCGTCGGTGGCTGAGCTGCTGGAGCACCCGTTCGTCGCCGAGCGGGACGCCGCCGGCGCGCGCCAGGCGCTCGCTGCGCTCGTCGCAGAGGCGGAGCAGCGCGATCAATAATACTACACAACACAGGCTGCTGGCTGCCGGCTGCCGCTGCCCTGCGGTTCATTAATTCACTACTCCTAGCTAGGAGATGAACAAGTGTAGGACGAGCTGAGGTGTACATAAATTGCGCCGTCTGCATAGCCTTTTCTTTTCTCTTTCACCGTTTTATCTTTGAATGCATTCGTTCATTGAGTTCATCAAGCAAATCTCAAGAGGCAACAAGTTTGTGAAATTAATTCATGATTTCCTCAACAACGCTGCCGGCTATCATTCATTTGGCGTGCGTGATCCATGCTTTGAATTTGTGTACGCCTGTTTGCTCTGAAATTGTTTCACCAATCGAAACTTGAGGGCGCTGCGCTACTCCTACAAACCTAGTATGTCGTTAATCAGCAAACTTAATTTGTTGAAAGAAACAAAAGATTAGCTGTGTTATATCACCTGCATGCAAAGGTGTATTGATTATCTTTAATGATTAACAACAAGTTTGTAGCATGCGTGTGACTGTGTGAGTGCAGGAACGAGTTTGTCTTTTTGTTTTGGGGTGGTTGCACTCCGGCTTCATCTGCAGGAGGGTGTACAATATCTACTATTGAGATGGTTGGGCCACCGGCCACAACAAATATGGAGGTGAGCAACGGCCAATGGCACTAACAAAACGTGTATAATAACCAACCGGCTGTGCTGACAGCTTAGTTCCAACGACCGATCGATCACGGACAGCAGCAGCACTGCAGTAGTAGGTTACCATTTAGATTCTGATGGAGGGCGGCACGGACGCATCGTCTGTCCTTATTCCATTTGGTGTGTAGAAGCGTGCATTGCAAATGATGCATCATCAATCTCAAACATCCATCGCTCTAGCTAGAACGTGCGCAACGAAAATGCTACATATGCTTGCGCAGCCTCACAGCGTCAGTTTTGCTTGCTTCTGAAGTTCTGAGGCAGCATCGTTTTTAAGGTCTAATGTACAGATGGATTAGAAGAACCTTTTTTCGAAGCGCAAACGCAACACGTGTACAACGTACAGCCCCGGCCGGCTCAAAAAGCTCCTCCGCCTCCGGGGGTTTGCAGTTTGCACCGGCCCGGCCATCAGCCCATCACGCTGTGCGTTGTCCTTGTCGTGACATGACACGGCCACAAGCCCACAAGAGAAGAGAAGAGAAGAGCAGCAGCCGCGATCGTCACGGCAGTGCAGACTGAACGAAGAAGCAACTCGTGGGCGGTCGCCGTTTTGTCACGGTGGATATTTTTTTTGGCTGGAGCAACGTGGTCCAGAAGAGAAGCCGCTGCGGTCCGCCCCGTGCTGAACGGCCAAAACTGGCAGTGGTCGGTCACTCCGTCACTGGAATCATCGAATGGGGCTGTGTTTAGTTGCCCTAAATTTCCTAAACTTTGGTACTATGCAAAAAAAAAAATTCTTCGTCACATCAAACTTACGGTATATGCATGGAGTACTAAATGTAGACGAAATCAAAAACTAATTGTATAGTTTACTTTAACTTTATGAAACGAATCTTTTAAATCTAATTAGTCCATGATTAACACTAATTATCAAATACAAATGAAAAATACTATATAATTTTTTCCACCAACTAAACACAGCCGAAGATGGTTCGGTAAAAGGAAACAACCTGACGGCTTCAGCGTTCCACAGCAGCAGTGAGCCAGTGACACTGTCACGTGCACGTGCACGTGCACATGCCTGCGCCTGCGCCTGCGCGCTCGTATCGTATCGTATCGTTCCGCGAAGGGAGGGAGTGGGATCTGCGGCTGCCCGCTGCCGCTGGGAATCCGCTGGCCGCCCCCGCAGGCTGCCGCGGACGGACACGGACGGACGGAGGCGGGCGTTTCCCGGAAGCGGGAGCCGGCGGTTACTCCGGTTTCGTACGGGCTGCTTCCTCTGCCAGTCTGGCAGCCTGATCGTTTTCGCAGTGAAGTCTTGTTTGTTTGAACGTTTTCCTGAGGGTGAACGAGATTACGAGACTACTCCTAATAATACACCGATTCGCCGTGCTCCGTCCGCTGTGCACGCTTTCAGTGGCCCAGAATGACGTGTACTATTTGTTTGGATTGGATTGGACTGGAGCATCAATGGCCGCCAAGAACGGGAGGGATTGGCACGACGGCACGAGTGTGACACTGCTGGCCTGCTGGGCCAGGTGGGCCACTGGAGAGGGGCGTTGGCCAGTGGCAGTGACGATAGGTAGGATGGTGTCACTGCTTAGCTCACGCTCCGCCTGTAGGCTGTACTAGCTCTCACGCTGCTCGGACGCTAAAAAAGGGTGTATAACTGTATATGCTCGAGAGTTGGAGGAAACCAATTTTGCTGTACATGCAAAGCAGCAGACTGTGTACATTACCAAAATCATAATAAAATATAAGAAAATAGAGAATTTGTGGAGCAAGCCAATTACACATAGATGCAAAGTTGCAGAATGTGTACATTACCAAATTCGTAATAGATGCAAAGGCGTAGAATGCGACATTACTAAAAACTCAATAATTTTTTAAAAAACAAGCAATTGGGGAAAACCAATTATGCCTAGATGCAAACGGCAGAACAAATCATAAAGATATATAAATACAAAATGAATCTAAATAGAAAATATGAAAAACTTTGCGCATCCAGGGAATCGAACCCTGGTCAGTACCGTGGGAGGGTACTATGATACCACTACACCAGATGCGCCTAGATGTCAGCAGCAACAATCTTTACTATATATTTTTTTACGTACCATGGGCCTCTTTACTTATCTTCCATTCGACCTTGCATTCCACAACACAGGACCTTGGTTTGACATGCTATATCAGGTTTGAACAGCAAAGGCAAAGCCTACAATAATCAATATTCATGCTTCAGCTAGATTCCCCGAATACAAATCGCTGTATATGAATCCTTCAACCAAAGGACCCGCCGCGGCTGCCTGCGTCGGCATCCAGCCCGCGTTTGTAGGTGCCGGTGCCGGCCCACGCCCGCCACAGCGTCACCATCGGTGCGCCCAGCCACCGTCGTCGGCCTTCTCGCTCATCTCTCCTGTCCTCCGCCGCAGCTGCCCAAGCCGGCAACCAAGAAAGTCGAGCGGCAAACCGAGCGATCTGGTAGAGTGGATGGTTGCCTTCTTCCTTTTGTGGTTGAGCGCCACTGAATGCATTCATTATTTCATTTGTTACTTCAACATCGGTAGATGAAACTAATCAACCGTTTGCTCTATTTTCTACTGGCCGTGAACTTTAGAAAGTGAAACGGTAACAATATCATCTGATGAGAAAACAGAGTGAATTCATTTTTACAAGACTAGGTTACAGAGGGACTTTCGCTTTCTGGAGCACCATCACCTTGCGGCATGAACCAGTTATCGCCCAATTAACTTGACCATCCATGCACCACCCAAGTACAAACCAAGCAAAGGACCAGCCAAGAGCATTTGTGTCAACGGATCCGTCGAAGGTGTCAGCACAGCAGCAGCAACAACAGCACCAACAACAACATATCTCCATATCGAAAGCATTTGGTCACTAGAAACCAATCCAAGTTGTCCCAGCAAAAGCTGGATAACAGGGACCTGGAACAGAAATACCATGAAGAAAATGAATAAAAGTCAACATATGGTCCTCTATGAGATTCTTCAGTTATCACAGTTCACTTTATCTCTATATTCATATAATAAAACAAGATTTGCTGTCCTCTAATAACTCAAATAGGTGCCCACTAGCATCAAAAGCAGCATCCACATATGTTATTTGTTATTAGGATAAAACTTGGAATAGCAATCGATATTAAACAAATGATTTACTAAAACGCACAAATTTTGAGTTCTGATACTCGTCAGAAACTAGCTTCAGTGCGGATCATACATGATACTATGATAGGATCCTTCTTAACTGCATATTTAGTGCTATGAGTCAAGATTACCATAATGAGGTTAAAAAACTAGACCAATGGAATGAAGCTGCAAAACTAAAAATCAGTTCAGAACCGATTTTGAAAGGTTTCACGCTCAATTTTGTGATGTTAGCTTTTGAGCCAACTGTTCAGCTTGCAGCCATAACTGTGTCATACCACATTTTCACTTTCCCTAATACTCCAATAAGCATGTCGTACTTATTAAAGCGCACTGGTTGGACTGACCAATTTGGGTGCTACAGCCACACTTGCTGCGAAAGTTTTGGGCTGTTGGCAATGTGTGGCATGAATCTCAACATTCTATGTTTTCAATGAGAAATTTCACCAATAAAAATAGTCAGCTTTTCACTTAAAAACATATTCCAACCTAAATGTGGTACAAGAAAACTTATTGTATCAACATATAAATGCAGATGATCTTAAATTCTTAACGCTAAACAATAAAGTTGGTTTCCGGAGAAATATGTGTTAATGATCCAGTTACATCATAAACAAAAAGAAAACACAATACTACAGCTTTTGTTCAAAAAACACATTACTACAACATATACAGGGAGAATTGTTTACCTGAAAGGACAACCCTGTGCTAAACATCAGCACAAGTATGAATTCAAAGTACTGGTCTATTGACCACAATGATTCCACTGCCCCATCCGCATAATTCACAAAGAAGTTCAACGCAGCAGGGCTGAGAACCGTGTAGGAGAAGAAAATGCCTAGGTAGAATAGAACAGAAGAACCCAACACAATAGGCCCAAGAAATTTCCGCTCGTCCCTTGTTAAACCTGGGATAATAAATGCAATGATCTCATACAAAATGATAGGACTTCCAAGTAAAAGGCCACAATAACCTGAAACCTGCATGGGATTGAAGATAATGAGACAATTAACAGATTAATTTTGTAATGAACACTACAAAATAAAGCTGACCTAGAGTATGAAAATTGCATGAGAATGGTAATATAGGCCTGTTGTACAGAGCTTCTCCACCTTCAATGAATATGTGGATTTCCTGGAGCTAGGTATTTCTAACCCTAGATACTTTGTGGAGCTGGAGCTAGAGGTAGGGTACACCTGAGTTGTTTGATTGAACTGGTTTCTTTCTATTCGAGACAAAAGTTAGGGTTTCAAGATTCGTGATTTTAGCATACAAAGTCAAGATCTGAGGTGAATCTCGGAGCTAAAGCTGTGCCAAACAGGGCCTATGAAACAACATTCACTTTGAATCTGCCTCCTGTAGACTAGCAACACTGAGGAAATTTAGCGGTATTGAGAGCTGTTCATGGGCCAGTATATGGAGCAGCTGTCGATAGTTATCCACCTTATCATGGATGATATCATTAAAACGAAGAACAATGAACAGCTATACTGCAAACCTGTTATCAAAGAGGTACCGTGTAACATAACTTTAAACACTAGTCACTCAAGTATGAATGTCTGGTCAGCAAAGCCCTTGTGAAAACGTAGGCAGTAGCTATTTTTTGGATGGTGAAGCCAACTGGTTTCCACAAGGAGATCATTTAAGAGAGATTTTATTAGCGAAAGGATTTGTAGTTAGATTGGATTCTATTTGTGAAGAACCAATCTACTAAAGCTGAAGCATATACAATATGACTAACTGATTGAAAAATTATATTCCACCAATGAGCCCACAGTATCCTTTCATAAATTTAATCCAACATCCTTTTCCCTTCCACACTAACCTTGCTTCACCTCACTAAGCAGTGAGAGAAGCACTAGCTCAGCCAGTATGTGCAACGGTCTTCAAATTTGTGATGCAGACATGTTCATTAGGTACTTACAATTTTGAATTCTAATTTACTAAGGTGAAAAAAGGCACCTAGGTATAAGCTTTCTAACCATGTGTGAGAAGATTTTCATCTGTTTGGTCTTTAGGACTACCAGTGGATGTAGTTTGCATAAATATGATACTGTTATGACCGGAGTCCAGTATACAAGGAAGAGGCTCCCTGGTGGCTGAGGACTCCCAGGCGTATGGGCCTTAAAGGCCCTATTAGTATTCCTAGTCCTATTAGAATTATTATCTATTTCCTAGTCCATATAGTTTAGTTATTATTTTTAGAAACAAGCTATTACAAATAGCAGATTGTAAGACAGGGAAAGATTAAGCAGAAATATATTATTGTTTCCGGCTTGCTCAGGGAGCCGGGAGAAACCCTAGCCGCCTCTATTCGCGGGTGAACAGTACCGCGGTACTGTAGCACCTTCCAGCCTCCGACATCTCCCTCTGTTCCTTCCTCCCTGCGCAGCAGCAGCAGCAACCACGCCCTAGCTTCTTCCCTGCGCAGCAGCAGCATCGCCACGGCGCTGTTGCGCCGCCCACGAGGGTCTCGCCCTCGTCCAGCCATCTCCCATCCATATAATCTACGAAGCAACTCCGGTAGGAACTCTAGTCCTACCAACCTGGTATTCAGAGTCTCTGGTTCAATGACACAACCCGATCCCTCCCTCCCGATGGCCACGCAGCCGCTGTCGGCAGCGGCGTCGACGACCACCGACGCCAACTCGGGCTCTCCTGCCCCCCTTACCTTGGAGTCTTTGGAGGCCAAGGTTGACAGGATCGTGAACAGCGTCGCGTCCATGCAGGAGGCATGGGCGGGCCTTCTTCGGGCGCCTGCACCACCACCAGCCTCCACACCTCCACCACCCTCTGCAGCGCTCCTGACGACCACCGCGACGTCCTACCCCTATGGCATGCCGCCCGGACCGACAGGCGTCCCCCTCCACCAGCTGCAGTGGCCGCCGTCACCGTCGCCGCTCCTTGCCTGGCTGCAGGCCCAGATGGCGCAGCCGGCCACGACGTCCGCGACCACCCACCCGCTGACCTCGACGATCGCTGCGCACCCCCTCCCCCCCGCCAGCGGCATCCTCTCCACGGGGGTAGACGGGCTGCTATTCCAGGGCGCGCCGCCAGCTACGGCCGTGCCATCACCAGGAGTCATCGACCCTGGCCTGGCTGCAGCGCTCGGCGGCGCCTAGGCCGGGCCTAAGTTCTTCAAATTGGAATTCCCGTCCTATGATGGCGCAGTGGATCCCCTCAACTGGTTAAACCAGTGCGAGCAATTCTTCCGGGGCCAACAGACGCCGGTCTCAGCGCGGACCTGGCTCGCGTCTTACCACTTGCGCGGTGCTGCCCAGACGTGGTATTATGCCCTGGAGCAGGACGAGGGCATGCCGTCATGGGAGCACTTTCGGGACCTTTGCTCCCTGCGTTTCGGCCCACCGGTGCTGGGCACCCGGTTGGCGGAACTCGCTCGTCTACCCTTCGTCTCCACCGTACAGGACTACTCGGAGCGCTTCAATGTCGTGCTCTGCCACGCCCGCGACCTCTCTCCACGACAGAAGGCAGAGTTGTACGTGGGTGGCCTTCCCGAGCATCTCCGCAAGCAGGTGCAGATGTGTGCGCCGCCCAACCTCCAAACCGCCATGTACCTGGGCGCGGGCATTCGAGGACTGTACACCGACACCGACAGCTACACCGTCCCCACGAGGAGTCCAACCCCCCCAGCGACCGGCCTGGGCACAGCAGCAGCGACCCCAACACGTCGCGCCTGCCGCGCGCGGGGCCGCTCCCCCACCGGCCCAGGGGGCCCTCGCAGCCCCACCCGCGCGTCAACTCCGCCGTCTTTCCCCGGCCGAACAGCAGGAGCGGCGACGCCAAGGACTGTGCTTCAACTGTGACGAGCCCTACGTCCGCGGGCATGTTTGCCCCCGCCTCTTCTTCATCGAGGGTGATGACTACATCGACGACGACCCGACGGCCGAGGGACAGGAGGGGCTGCCTGTCGACCAGGAAGCTCCAGCACCGGCCGCCGCTAATGCTTTCATGGTCTCTCTTCAGGCTGTGGCAGGCATTCGCGCTGCCAACTCTATGCTGCTGCCCATCTTCATCAAGGGCGAACGCTTCCTCGCCCTCATCGATACAGGGTCGACACACAACTCCGTGGCCGGGGAGACCATGCGCCGCCTCGGCCTCGTTCCAGCCGGGGGTGAACACCTGCAGATCACCGTGGCCAACGGTGACCGGCTACCCTGTGAAGGCATCGCCCGCAACGTGCCAATCCGCATCTACGACAAGGACTTCGCCGTCACCTGTGTCGGCCTCAACTTGGGCGGTTTCGACTTCATTATCGGCTTCGACTTCATCCGGACCTTAGGCCCCATCTTGTGGGACTGCGAGGCCCTCACCTTGTCGTTCTGGAGGAACGACCGACGCATCACCTGGCAAGGCGTGGCCGGGACGACTGCCCCTCGGCCGCCCGCCTCTGCGCAGCTGCTCGCTACACCGGCTCCGGACCCACGGCTGCCCTTGCTGGACGCCCTTCTTCAGCAATACCCCGACATATTCGAGGAACCCAGGGGACTCCCACCAACACGCCCGTATGATCACCGCATCCACCTGCTGCCTGGAATTGCCCCGGTGGCGGTGCGCCCCTACCGGTACCTCCAGTTGCAGACAGACGAGCTCGAACGACAGTGCTCGGCCATGTTGGCACAAGGCATTATTCGGCCGAGTACCTCGCCGTTCTCCGCGCCCGTTCTCTTGGTGCGGAAGGCGGATCAGTCCTGGCGGTTCTGCATCGACTACCGCGCCCTCAACGCCAAGACCTCCAAGGACAAATTCCCGATCCCGGTGGTCGACGAGCTGCTGGATGAGCTGCACGGGGCGCGGTTCTTCACCAAGCTGGACCTCCGCTCCGGCTACCACAAGGTGCGAATGCACCCCGACGACATTGCCAAGACGGCGTTCCGCACCCACCATGGCCACTACGAATTCCTGGTTATGCCGTTTGGGCTCTCCAACGCCCCGGCTACATTCCAGGCGCTGATGAACGACGTCCTCTGTCCCTACCTCCGCCGGTTTGTCCTCGTGTTTTTCGATGACATCCTCATATACAGCTCGTCGTGGGCCGAACACTTGCAGCACCTCAACATCATCCTCACCGCCATGCGTACGCACCATCTCCATCTGAAGCGGTCCAAGTGCTCGTTCGGGGCGTCGTCTGTGGCCTATCTTGGCCATGTCATCTCAGAGGGCGGTGTCGCCATGGACGCCGACAAGGTCGCTGCCGTTTCGGCGTGGCCCTCGCCCCGCTCCGCCCGGGCCCTTCGCGGCTTCTTGGGCCTGGCAGGCTACTACAGGAAGTTCATCCGCGACTTCGGCATCATCGCTGCCCCACTCACGCGTCTCTTGCGACGAGACGCGTTCGGGTGGGACGACGACGCGACGACGGCCTTCGAGGCGCTCAAACGCGCCCTCACGACAGGACCGGTGCTCCAGATGCCGGACTTCGCCGAGCGCTTTGTGGTCGACTGCGATGCTTCGGGTGCGGGGTTCGGCGCCGTCCTCCACCAGGGCGCGGGACACCTCGCCTACTTCAGCCAGCCCTTTGCAGCTCGGCACCTCAAGCTCGCCGCCTACGAACGCGAGCTGATTGGCCTGGTGCAGGCAGTTCGCCACTGGCGTCCGTATCTCTGGGGGCGCCCCTTCCTGGTTCGCACTGACCATTACAGTCTTAAATTTTTGCTTGACCAGCGTTTGTCCACCGTGCCCCAGCACCAGTGGATCAGCAAGCTTTTCGGCTTCGACTTCACGGTGGAGTACCGTCCGGGCCGCCTGAATGTCGTGGCAGATGCCCTGTCACGACGGGACACCGAAGGCGACACCGCTGCCCAGTCGCCAGGACAGATTGGGGCGGCACTAGCCGTGTCCAGGCCCACATTCAGCCTCCTGGACGACATCCGTCGCGCCACGGCGGCGGCGGCGGACAGCCAGCGGTTGCTGCAGCAGCTCCAGGCCGGGGAGCTTGGCGAGCCCTAGCGCCTCGACAGCGGCTTCCTACTCCATGGGTCTCGCGTCTTCATGCCAGACCATGGAGACCTGCGCCATCAGGTGCTCTCATTGGCCCACGCAGCCGGCCACGAGGGTATCCAGAAGACACTCCACCGCCTGCGCGCCGACTTCTACATCCCGCGGGACAAGGCACTGGTCCAGGACTTGATGCGGGTGTGCACCACGTGCCAGCGCAACAAGACGGAGACTATGCAGCCGGCGGGGCTGCTGCAGCCCCTCGAGGTGCCCTCCCAGGTCTGGGCAGATATCTCGATGGACTTCATTGAGGGACTGCCCAAGGTCGCCGGCAAGTCGGTCATCCTCACCGTCGTCGACAGATTCTCCAAGTATGTGCATTTTATTGCGCTCGGCCATCCCTACACAGCCGTTGGGGTCGCCCGGGCTTTCTTCGACGGTATTGTGCGGCTGCACGGGTTCCCGCTCTCCATCGTCAGCGACCGGGACCCCGTGTTCACCAGCCATGTGTGGCGGGATCTCTTCCAGATGGCGGGCGTCAAGCTCCGCATGAGCACTGTGTTTCATCCGCAGACGGACGGCCAGTCCGAGGTGGTCAACAAGGTGATTGCTATGTACTTGCGCTGTGTCACAGGTGACCGGCCTCGCGCGTGGGTGGACTGGCTGTCTTGGGCAGAGTATTGCTACAATACTTCCTTCCATACCGTCCTCCGCGCGACGCCGTTCGAGGTCGTCTACGGTCGTCCCCCGCCGCCCATCCTACCATACAAACCGGGGATGGCACGCACAGAGGCCTCCGACGCTCTACTCCGCAGCCGCGACGAGATGCTCGCCGAGGTCCGCCAGCGGCTGCTCCAGGCTCAACAGTTTGCCAAGAAGTACTACGACGCCAACCACCGGGACGTTGAGTTCGAGGTGGGCTCCTGGGTGTGGCTGCGACTCCTTCACCGCACCACACAGTCACTCGACCCTCGCGCCAAGCGCAAGCTGGGGCCGCGGTGGGCGGGGCCGTTCCGCGTCCTCGAGCGCATCGGGCGAGTGGCCTACCGCATTCAGCTGCCAGAAGATGCCCGCATCCACGACGTCTTCCACGTGGGTCTACTGAAGCAGCACCGTGGCGACCCTCCATCAGCTCCGGGTGACCTTCCCCCGACGCTTGACGGCCGGGTATTGTCGACGCCTGAGCGCGCCCTGCGTGCACAGCAGCATCGCGGCGTCTAGCGCGTCTTGGTCAAGTGACACGGTCTACAGGAAGAGTCGACGACATGGGAGCTTCTTGACGAGCTCCGCGCTGATTTCCCCGACTTTCAGCTCGAGGACGAGCTGTTTTCGCAGGCGGGGAGAGATGTTATGACCGGAGTCCAGTATACAAGGAAGAGGCTCCCTGGTGGCTGAGGACTCCCAGGCGTATGGGCCTTAAAGGCCCTATTAGTATTCCTAGTCCTATTAGAATTATTATCTATTTCCTAGTCCATATAGTTTAGTTATTATTTTTAGAAACAAGCTATTATAAATAGCAGATTGTAAGACAGGGAAAGATTAAGCAGAAACATATTATTGTTTCCGGCTTCCTCAGGGAGCCGGGAGAAACCCTAGCCGCCTCTATTCGCGGGTGAACAGTACCGCGGTACTGTAGCACCTTCCAGCCTCCGACATCTCCCTCTGTTCCTTCCTCCCTGCGCAGCAGCAGCAGCAACCACGCCCTAGCTTCTTCCCTGCGCAGCAGCAGCATCGCCACGGCGCCGTCACGCCGCCCACGAGGGTCTCGCCCTCGTCCAGCCATCTCCCATCCATATAATCTACGAAGCAACTCCGTTAGGAACTCTAGTCCTACCAGATACTGACTCAGATACATGCACCCACTGTGCACCATGTGGGACCACAATCAACTCCAGATTGGATTACACATTGCTAGAACCATGAAATAAGAAAGTGTTTGTTCCAATGCATTGCACGTTATGTTGCTATAACAATCAGAATGTAGAAATGAAATCTGTGCACAATTTCCTCAAGAGAAGATACAAACCATGCAATCAAACATGACATAGGAAAAAATGCTACTTGGATATAGGAATAGGATCGACATGCATTTCAGAATTGAAAAGGTAACGGGACGGAGAGTACTAGAAATGATAAGAACATTGTAAGGCAAATTTTAAATCCTAGAATGCTCACTCAGATTTCTGGAGTCTCACCTTTAATGTTGTAAAGAAAAATTCTCCAGGCGAGAGCTGCAAAAACCGAACACCCTGAGCAGTCACTGGCGCCTCTAGAAAAAGAACCAAATCTTTTGAAACAGCAAAACAGCCTAGTATCGCAGCCCCAACAGCCAAAACTGAGATAAAAATCCTGTCACGAAGCTCCTCTAGATGATCAAATATACTCATCTCCTTGTCATCTGGAAGCAAGTCTTTGCTTGGATAAAGAAAATTATACAGAGCGCTCTGTTCTTCCTCTGAGGTTCCTCCCAGGAAACCATTTTCCACTGCAAAAGGTAATTTTGATTTGTAAATTAGTCAAATCAATATTCTGGGTGCAGCTATGTCACATACTCCAGAAATAAAACTCTACAAGGTATAATCAAATAAATAAAAGATAAATTCATCATGTATCATGATTTATTTTTTTTGCTCAGGCCAATACAGCTAAAAATGGTGCAGTATGAGATGCAATTTACTATAGCAATTGCCTAGCAAACTCACCTTTAACTTTTTTATTTCCTTTATTTAACTCAAGCTGTAGTACACCAATGAGCCAGAACAGCACCTTAAAACTTGATGATTTCAAATCAATACAATAAAGGACCTTGTCGTGAGCTTAATATTTGCATTGATAATGTGTGAGCTGATGAAATATTTGCCAAGTTGAACACTATTTATAAGCTTGCTAGGCTGATAGTCTATACAAAAACGTCTAGCTTTTTCTTTGGTCTATCGGCTTCTCAAGCTAGCGCTAGTTCTTCCTATCACCATGGCATTGGTAGAGAGCTGTTTTTCAGTAATGTGGAGACAATACTGTGAAATCGTATTGGCGATGAATTTATGAATGACTTTATCATATGCTTTGTAGAACAAAGATTTCAAAACAATTCCAATTGATAATGTGATGGTTTGATTTCACAAGATGGAGGATCATGGCCGTAGAGGGAAACTATGGGAGGTTACTATGATGTTGTTTGTTGTTTTGTCGACTATTCTTAAGCATAGTATTATACTATCAGAACATATAAGTTAGTACTGGGAATTTGCACTAACCCCAGCGACAATTTATCCTAGCTGCACCCCTGTATTTTCCTATCTCTTTCAACCTTCCTACACTGACTTTCCGGACATTGCAGATATATGGGGTATTTAAAGTATTCCCACATTCAGTGTTTTTATGATGAAATTATAACCCTTGTATCAACCTACATCAAAATGCAACTATCTAACTCCATCTCTATCTCTCATATCCAGAAACTGCAACTATACGACTCCATCTCTCATATCCAGAAAAAAAAGTTGGATATCTGTGTCTCCCTCTCTCTCATATCCAAAAAAAATGAAACTATATGACGCCATCTCTCATATCCAGAAAAAATGTTGGATATCTGTTTTTCTTCTTCTTCGTTGCCAATACCTCTTTGGCGGTTGGTCCTTCAGTATCTGACACATGCATCCGTACAAACAAAGAAAAAAAACTCGACCACCCTAGGAGGAACTAGGAAGAAAAAGTAGGCACTCAAATTCAGCTCGACGAGGACTTCAACTTCGGTGGTGTGGTTATACATCCACACTGACAACCAACTGAGCAAGGATCTGACACATATGCATCCCTACACTAGCTGACAACATAACACAACGTTTTAAATATCTTATTCATCCGCACTACTCCAGCACTACTTTTCAGTGAACGAAAGTGCTTTCCTCTCAAAAAAAACAGCATAAGCTAAATTTCAGCAAAACGAACAGCATATAGCATATGACATTAAACCTTATCTTTAGTTAGTTTTTTTAATTGGAAGTCAGAATTCTGACATTTTTCAATCGGTAGTTTCTCTAGATTAGGAATTTTCAAGAGACTACTCCGTAATACGATCCCTCCTACGACAAACAATGTGAGTTCATATTGAGCATATGACTGAATTGTCTAGGAGCTCCACAGCAGCGCTAACAGCTAACTGCGCTAACAGCTAACTAAAAGGGCGGCCGTAAATGTCAGGCGTACCAGGAGGCGGGTCCTCGAGTGCGGCGCCGATGCCGCTGGACGGAGACTCCTTCTGTGGCAGTGAGCCAGCCTCCCGGGGCTCGCTGTCCCCGTCGACGGCAGCGCAGCGGAGGCGCTGGCAGCGGCGGCGCTCGGGCTCGAGCGCCGCGGCAGCTAGCGATAATAGAGGCAGGTTGCGCTGGCGCAGGAGGGGCCGGCTCTGGCGGAAGAGAACGCCACCGGGGTGCAACTGCGGCGGCGGGTGCCAAAGCAGCGCACCTGCGCTTCTCATCCCCGTTCCTGATTCCTCTGGTGCGCTACTCGGAGCAAGAGGTACCCGGTGGACGGCGGGCAGACGATGTCACGATATTATCTCCCTCAGTAGTCGGAGCTTTCTTTGTTTCTTCTCTTATCAAAAGAGAGCCGTACGGCTTTCTCGACGCCTAGCGTGGCCACTGGCCACGGTAATAAAACTAGCCAAATTTCTCAGGCGTTTCGTGCCGGACATCAGAGTCAAGATATTTCTATGCGTTCCTGCGAGACATCAGGAAAAAATATTGTTATATTGGTAGCATAGAAATACGTGTCATTCTTCCTATCTCAGTATTTTTTTTAACTTTAACCAAATACATATAAAAAATTATTAATATTTATGATACATAATAAATATTATTTGATTATATATTGAATTTTTTAATAAGCTCTTCTGGATATACAAACATTGCTAATATTTTCTATAAGGCTAGTTAAAGTTAAAAAAATATTTATATGTCCAAAACTCAAAGCGACACTTATTCTGCAACCAAGAGTACTCCCTCCATCTTTTTCAAGTGTCACCTATTTTTTCATGCATATTACTGACTTTTTTAGTGTGAACACAAGCATCATATATGGTTTGTTTAGTTTTTCACGTATCAATTAGTTTTAAAAATTAAATGTTAATCCAAGAAATTTTTGTATTGAGCAATACTTATTATTACAATATGACTAGTTTTAATTAGGCTAAAATTCAAGAATAATATGACTAGTTTTAATTTATAGCTTTTCACTAAAACATCCTTCACTTGTTTTATAAATTAAAATGGATGAAGCATTTTTTATCTACAACTACAATAGAAATGTTTCAATAGCCTTTTTCTTTAATAGTTACTTCGTATTCAATATTTCTTGCACTTTTATGCCTAGCAACGATCTTAGTTTGGTGTATGCTTGTGATGGTGTTTGCTGCGAGTGCAGAAAAAGACTGAAGACTGAGAAATTGCAGGTAGGATGAAAAACAAGTGTAAAATAGAGACAACTTCAGTTCTCCTTATACCTGTTTACTTTAATGCCACCTTAATCAGGTGGATGTGTCTAATTTCATAACTATAAGGATTTACTTACCCATTGATTCTTGCATATGCATAGATTGGGTTAGCTTGCTTCTCCCAAATAAGATATGCTTCTTCCATTCTAAAATAATAAGTGACATTTTTTACTTTTAGACATCTTATTTGATCATTCGTTTTATTCAAAAAAATTATCAATTACTATTTATTTTATTATGACTTTTTTATTATTAAACACACTTTAATAATGATTTATTTATTTTATAATTTGCAAAAATAAGGTCAAACACAATATCTAATAAAAGTAAAAAATATCACTTATTTTGGAACGAAAGGACTACATTATACCAGAATAGACAACCACCTAGGATGCTCGTTTTGTCGTTGCAAAATTTTCAAAATTGTTCCATGTTCATCCAATACAACAGTATATACAACATGATCAATGCTATCTTGCGTTATAGGTGTTGCTAGGACAACTGAGACCTGGGACAAAAACAAAAACCTTGTCCTACTGCCTTAAATGAGTGAACAAGGAAAACGAAATCCTGTATAGTCAACACGTTATACAAGTGTTACTGTATTTTTTAGTATTAGTATTACTGAATGAATCTGAGTAATCCCGACGGTCTTCAGGCTCCAAATGGTGGCTAACCTGCCAGTCTCAAGATTATGCTCATCACAAATCTGCAGAAACTTAAACCACATCAGTAACAGGACCCACATTTGCAAGTTGCAAGTTGTATCTGATGATAAAGAGGTCATGAGGGATAAAGAGATGTGAATAAAAGGAATGCAAATAACTTGCTTTACTTTATGTTTCAACTAAAATACTAAATGCACAACTTTTAAGGCAGTTGCCATATTTTAATATAGTTACATACTCAAAAGAAATTCAATCACTTAACCCTTTTTCAGTTCTTTATACAATATAAGGTAAGTTTATTTACTCAGTGCCAAAGAAAGGAATACGTTCCTGCGGTCCTGCCAAAGCTAAATGGCAGACATATCGAAGTTATGTGCCGGAAAGACCGAAATAGAAATCAAAGAAATAGAAATCAAAGATACCCACATCAAAATGTATTTTGATGCCGACTTGCTTATGCAAGAGACAAGGGCAGGTCAAGCCGTAATTATATCATCTAAATGAAAAGCAGACAGCAATGACTTCTATTCTGAAAGGCACCGATTGTAATAGTGAAGGGGTCAAATAAATGGATGACCCTGGTTTGTGTTTGATCATGCAAAGTAATAGTAAAATTCATGAATAGAACACATTGCAAAGGGTCTTTTAATTGTATAAAGCACCTCTATCTATCCACTAATGTTACTGACAACATTCTCTGGGACCACTGCTCATGCTTCAGTTATGACATCAGCTGAAACAACAGACAGTTAAATAAATTAGGACTGCTGGATAGAGGAGAACAGTGAACAAAAAATAAAGCACATGACAATAGGTTGTAATCAATTCTATGGCCAGCTTTCAAATCAGAATTTGTCATGGTTATCCATAGATTATAAAATCACTCCCTCTGATTTCAAATGTAGGTAATTGTTAACTTCTTTGACTTGGCCCATAATACTTTCAAAATTATAAGCTCCTATTCCAGCAGTTGGGCAAATCGCTGTAAAGACGTCAATTTTCTTCCTAAGGTTTATGTCGCCTATTGGTTTCTTCACTGTTAGTCTGTTACCATGTAGACATCTAAGCATTGTGCCACACGATCATATACTAGATAGGGGATTATAATACATGGTTGATGTTACTACATTCACGATTGAAAGAATTTCATAACTACATGATTTCTTTATTTAAAATAGTAACCCTTGTACAATTCCTTCCCTTTTCCTTTACTGTAACTATTAATGACTTGCACTCTCACATTTGTTTTCGTAAGACATGAACCCTTGTACAATTCCTTTTCCTGTTTCTTTTTCTGTAACAACTAATGAGTTGTACTCCCATATTCTTTTTGTAACACATGAATGCATTCAGATTCAAACCTCGTAATTTTCAACTAACAATAAGCCATACAAGAGAGTATGTTATACAAATGTGATACTCTTATTATTAATTTGTATTCATAAGCACTGTCTTATGATCTACGATTTTGTTGCCCAAAACATTATCGCATAAGAGAAATTATAGATCATAGATAAATATAACTTTGGAAACCGCATTGAGTCAAACAATGCCATAATACTTTGAAGCAGAGGAGTATAAAAACATATAATGTAAACCAAAACAGAGCATGCTCCTTTCCTACTGTTTTGTGTCTGATGAAACTAAATCCTGAACTACAGAGCATGCTCCTTTCCTACTGTTTTGTGTCTGATGAAACTAATCCTGAACTATACGCCTAGCTGTGAAAGGAATTGTGCCTGCTCAATGCTTTAGTATAGAGAAATAGCAGTCATTATCTGCTTCTGTGCACTGTTTCTACCAACATAAATGGAATGAAAACTCGCGCACCCTAACAAGTGACCAAACAGTAACAAAAATGTGACCCAAAAAATCTTCTGTTTTTGTAAATTCCTAGTATATATGACTGACCTCAGCCTGATGAGTACTAATAGACATGCTTTGTGTAAAAATGAGAGCTGAATGAGAGAATGACATACGTCAATTAGTACATACCATATTGAGGATTTTTGCAATTCTGTTGTGCTTCCATCTGACAGTCCTGCTCTAGCCGTGGACGATCATAACCATAATCTTCAACTGTTAGAGGAAGGTCCACTTGAAAGTCCTGCTCTGGCTGTTGAAGAATGTGCTCTAGTTCATCACCAAATATATCCATGTCATCCCATTCACATAGAGCAGAGGTGTCAGTAAAATCATTCCCTGTTGAATCAAGGGTATCAACATTGTTTGAAGTCATTTCTACATCCATGGGCATCTCAAGTGCAGGGCTTGAAATTGGTTGTGCAGGGCTTGATTGTGCAGGGCTTGAAACTGGTTGTGCAGCGCTTGAAACTGGTTGTGCAGCGCTTGAATAGAAAGTTTCATTTGCTGGTATTGGTTGATTGGAAGTTTCAGGAACAGGAGGACGATATTGAATATATTTGCGCGCCTCCACCAGAAGTCTCCTGATCATCTACAGGACCATGTTCCAGAGCTTGGAACCTTCTTTTCCTGTTACCATCATCATTCCACCAGTTACTCCTGTGCTGCTGCTGCACGAGCTGGTTGAGGAAATCTGGATTCTGGACAACTATTGCCAAAAGTGCCATCATCTGCTGCTGGTTCTGTTCCATCACACGGAGGCGTTGAACTAAATTCTGCACTTCAAGGCTAGATGATTGCTGGTACTGCCTCAGATCTACAAGCTGCTGCATTAGAAGGGCCTTGTCCCTCTTAAGTGTCTCAACCTCCTTTTCAAGGCCTCCATATTTTCCTATCTCGATATTCTCAGTACCAGGTGCAGTTTTGACAGGCACCGACTGCAGATCAGCAGGTACATCCTGAGAGGATTTCTTCTTTCTCTTGATGGTCTTCAGAAGATGTTTCTGGCCCTTAACAAAACCTTCATTGGCCCATTCCCATCTATCTGGATCAACTTTATGAAATCCCTGGTAATGAAAAAGAACACTAGTCAATTCATGAAACAACAGAAGTTAAGATTCAACATGAACTTACAGCATAGAACTTGCAGACAAAATAATAGTTAGCTTGACGCAGATTATTTCAACATAATATAATAGTTAAGCAATGCTTCTATTTCTATATACACAATTACAGTCTAGTTACATGCTTCATGCACGAGTTTTAGTAAATGCGTGAAGAGAAAAAAAAAGCATGGAACTGATACCATAGGTCACTATTTCAGTACAAGCATAAAATTTCATGCAAACAATTAGTAGTAGCTTCATCCAACAGAGCACCAGGCTAGGATGCTACTAAAGTAGCAAGGCAATAGAATCCTTTGTATTGTCGTGAAGTTCACTAGGTTACAGAATCCAACAAGCTTTTGACAAGGTTTGGAAAATTTCCAACTGGTTGCATAAGAACAAAAAAAGGGTCCCCGATGGCAGGTCTTGTATGCATTAAGGTCTGTATTGAGCAATTGGCCAAAAGAGACCTCCAGAAGCTTGCAACCGAATTCGACTATTCAGTTTTGCTTTCGGAAGTACAGCAGAAGTAACTAGTAATTGTGCATCTAGCTAATCAGTGATACATAACCTCGGTACAACTATACAAGAAGCAAAAAACTGCAAAATGACAGAATATATCAAATGACATCACGGAAAGTTGCTGAAGCAACAACAAATCCAAGGAAACGTTTTCATCAGAAGTCATTGCAATTTCTGTAGTCGCAAAGTTCACTAGGTAACAGGACCCAATAAGTTTCTGATAAGGTGCGCAAAATTTGAAACTGGCTGTACATGAACAATAAAGGATCCCCAATGGCATGTGTTATGCATTAAGGTCTGCATTGAGCAAGTTACTGAAAGAGATCTCGCAACAATCTATACAAGTCCATCACCAAAAGCTTCCAACCAAATTCAACATTCAGTTTTGTTTTCGGAAGTACAGACAGGGACCAACTAAAAAATGGCAGAACCAGCTATTTTTGTATATAAAACCTCAAATGACATCAAGAGAAGTTGCTGAAGCGCCAACAAATCGAAGGAGACAAGCATTCCATATAAAAAAAAAGGAGACTAGCGTTCCTTATCCAAAAAAAAAAAAAGTAGACTAGCATTTTTCATAATCGGAAGGTATTGCAATTTCGAAAACAAAAGTGCAAGCTAGCCATATCACGGAATCTACTGTAAACCAACAATCGCACCTAATCAGCGCAAAACCGTGCACGGGGAACTAACATGTAGGCGTATCGTGTTAGGGATCAGGGTAATTCTCACGTAGGTATTGAGCTGGCGTATGAAGCTGGTGAAGTGGTTGTGCTTGAAGTGCCGCGGCAGCAGGTCGCGCTCGAAAGCGTGCGAGTCCCAGATCACGAAACTGCCGCCGGTGGCGCCCCAGGAGATGACCGCGTCGGTGGCCGGGTCGGAGACCATGTCGTAGACCTTGGTCAGGAAGGGCGCCACGTCCGGAGGCTTCGGCACCACCGGTAAAGGCGCCGACTCCGGCGCCGCAGTCACCGGCGCGGCCTTCCCCGCCGTCTGGGCGCCGACCTCGCCGCCGGCTGGGGAGGCGGGATGCTGCGGCGACCGCTTCGTGGAGCCCATCGCGACGAACGATGCGAAAACCCTAGAGGATTTCTGGTTGGAGAAGAGGCCTTCGAGTCGAGATTGAGGCGGCTGCGCCGGAGAGGCCTTCGAGATTGGGGAGAGGCGGCGACGGGATGAGAGGAGTCGAGAAGAAACGGGAAACGGGTCGGGAGGGGGCGAGGCGGGCAGGCGGTGAGGGGATTTTGGTTGGACTGCTTCGTTCAATTTTCTTTGATTTGACGATGATTTGTACGGTTCTGTGATAATAAGAAATGAAAAATGTGGGAGAGGATATTTAATTTCCGTTAGATCACGGAAGGCGCGTGGCCGGGCAATACGGTAGGTATACGTATTTCTTCGCCGACACAATGACAAGTGGGGACGAAATTTGATGGGTCCTAGGTACCAGTGATACGCCGATTTCTCACTGAGGTAATTATGCGCGTGTTTTTCCCGTGTTTGATGGGGTCGGGCTTCGTGTGGGACAGAAGAGTCAGGGAGGTTGCTGTGTCGCGGTCGAGGGTGCGGCACGATTCTTTGCTCTCCATGACACGGTGGCTAAAGACCCACGAGGCAAGTTGAGAATCCGTGGGCCTAAGGGCGTCCGCAGCGGATGGGCGATTTCGCTAGCTGACGTAGCACCATGAAACAAATAGAAAAATAAGAGTCTGAACGGTACAGTAAACTGGTCCCAGCTCTGCAGTGACAGTAAATTTGTTGGAGATCGTGCGAGATAGTAGACGAAATAGTCGCTAGTGACTTGCTTTTTAGCCACCTCTCTCCTCCACGTTGGATTCTGACAACTAAATAGCTACGAGTAGCTCAAAAAGTGTACGGAGTAACGGTCGTGCAGGAAGGTGCATGGTAGCGAGCAGAAGGGCACAGCCATTGAGTCACTGACTCGTGGCCCATATAAGCATATTCCTCCTCTACTTCAACTCGGGACAAGGCACATACCGTCGTTGCCGACGTCATCGTTAGAGCGGAAGTCGACTGGACCGAGCGAGTCCATGAGCGACGCGCTTTCTCGTCTTCTTCGACTCTTCGTCATGAAGCCTGCTGGCACTGGCTGCTGCCATACTAGCCGCCAAGGTGACGGTCACTACCGAGTCCGTTCAACCTCCTCGCGTTCTCACGAGTACTCACGAGTCACGAGCGAGCTGCCCAATTTCATCTTCGACTCCCTTTTTTACCGCACGAGTCAATGACGATCTGGCACTGGCTGTCACCGCTGTGAGCTTGTCTGAAGATTGAAAAGGTTGTGCCAAACTTATTTGCTAGTGCTGTCCGTTTTCAGTTTTCAGGGCGGATTTAGGCCGCGTGCGGCTGCAGCCCCGGGCGAGACCCATAAACAGTGGAAAATTGCTTCATAAAAATGGTATAAAAAGACCTATTAGCCCATTAATCCACCCTGAGGAGGAGAAAACTCAGCATGCTGTCGTCCTGCAGCCCGGGATGGAACCCATTTCTGGACCCACTACTACTTTTCACTACATTCCTGTTAGTTGTTAGTGGATAAATAGATTTGTAATAAATTAGAGAACGATAAATTACATCTGCCATACAACCTGCATCCTTTTTGCCTCTTTGTCTAATTGTTTCGGTGGTTGATAAGTCGGCTGGTATTGTTTTTGGCTGTTTTGTTGTGAGAAAAAAAATACTATTTTGATAGTTGATAAGCCAAACGAACATGACACTGATAGGTGGGTGTAGATTGGTCCAATAACTTAAAAAATACTCAATTTAATGCGACAACTTGATAAATATGTGCATATTAGTACAACAACTAATAAAATATTCAATTTAGTGCAACAACTTGTCAAATTGGTGCATATGTAGCCCAAGCGTTGTAGCAAAGAGATGGCATATTTGGCTTGGAACAAATAATTAATAATTATGTGCCCATGGATATTAGCACGGTCCAATACAAGAATCTTTATTTCAAAATTCAAAAAAGAGTAAACTGCGTCCACTGTACAATAACTGAGTGCAGATTGGTCCAATATCCTACAACCTTTTATTAAATGAAGTAGTTGTACAGTGTGGTTCGAGTCGCTCCGTGTTTATAACATTTACTACACCTCCAATGCGAGACTCAAGCTTAGAGCAACTTTAACAGATTAGCTAAAAATATATTTGTGAAGTTATTTATAGCTATTGTGTTTTAAAACATCACTCCAAAGCTTGTGTATACTGTTTTCTAGTTTACCCAAGTGGTTATCCCATCATTTTCGCTAGCCATATTTACCTAGCGAGTCATGTTTGATATACGTGTTTTTCATTTTAGCTAGGTTGTTGTAAACTCTACATTTTAGATGAGGTTTCTATTTTATATAATGGCTAAATCTCATAATTTAGCATCTAATTTTAACAAATCTCTTGGAGTTGCTCTTAGATTGGTGGAAAACAGGGGAAGGGAGCGGTGTAGTAAATATGAGAGGACTTTGATAAAAAAGATGAATCCATGGAAAATTTAGTAAAATTTGATTTACTTATAGGCAATTTTTTGTGTTAGAGATCTACTCCTTGATAGAGAAGTATAGACTAATGGTTAATAACTACTTTAAGGCTAGTAATAATTATTATGCATGTTTAGATTATTCCTATCCAATCAGGACCTTACTCACTGCTCGCCTCGCTCCAAGTAACAAACAAACCATGCTCACTGCTCAAGGTCAACCAGGACAATAGCATTGCTCTGCAGCCCAACACGCATAGTAAAGTTTGTGCAGTCCAACAGTCGCTTTTCCATCCGGCTAACAAAAAACAAACTGAGCCCTGGGCCGCAGCGGATCGGTGCCCAACTGGAGTTCGAAACGGGCCGAACTGCATTGGAGGCTCGCAACCCATTGCTCGACGCCCAAAGGCCAGAGTCGTCGTTGTTCACATCGTGCTGCATACTATACAGAACGCCAATTTTCCTTTCGCTGCTTTCGTCGTTGTGCAACGTGCAAAAGCACATGGAATCCTCACCGGCGCACTGTTCAGATAACAGCATCTCGCAAGTTGCAATTAGGTTCATATAAAGTATGCGTCGTGAGTCGTGACCTAGGGCTTATCCTTATCGGAGACCACCAGTGCAGTGCGTACGAGATGCCGGTTCTGCTGCTGCTGTGCTTCACATCACCATACAAAAACGTAACTAACACGCCGAGCAGCCGGCAACCAAAACTTTTTTTCCCCTTCTGATGAAAAATCACGCGGGCTCTCACAACCGAATCTCAGTAGCCGATTACTAGACAGCAGCAGCTTTCAACTGTTCATCCGTAGGAGAGGAATCTGGTGAAAGTTTGTGGCGACACTCGTCGACGTGCGCCATGGATTATGCTTTTGAACGTTGGCTCTTGGTCGGTTGTCGGTCTGCTCAAAGAAGACGACGACGCAAATGCAACCCACCTCCCCAATTCCGCCGTGTTAGTGCGAGGTGACCGCACCGGCCACGCCATGGCCCGGCGTTGGCTCCCTGTCCCTGCACGTGGGGCCGAGAAGGGAGAACACCTGACACCTCACGACGCTTGACCTCATCCTCATCCACCGCGAAGAACCAGATGCAGAAGCCAGTGGGGTTTTTTTAGGATTAAATTAAGACGGCGACCTAACTAACAAACCAAATCCAGAGGCGCCAGGTAGCGGCAGCACTAAACTGGACCTTTTTTTTTAGGTAGCTTGAGGGCCTTGCGCCCTACAGAGATTTTAACTAGGTGATAAAAATCAGAGAGAAAGTAGTATAAAGCAGGTAAAGAAAAACTTATTAGGAGATAAAGAAAGAAAGAAAGAAAGAAAGAAAGAAAGAAAGAAAATGAGCTCAAGCTCATGATCTAAACTAGACTATGAGTCCATATAGTAAAGGCATATGCAATCACTGGGCTGACTCTGTGTTATAGCAGGTGTATTTCTCTGAAGAAAGTTACCTAACAAGTTAGAAGATTTGACTGATAAACTTTGAAAATGCAATCATTTTTCGTGATGCCATACCCATATTGCCCAGCAGAGTAATGTAACTGCCGCCATGAAACACAGAAAGTAAGGAATCTTTGAGACAAACTACGACATGAAAGTCAGCATGGGGATATGAATATAAAGAAATTGACATCACTGCTTAGCAAACTAGCACTAAAGGAAGAGATGATGTGAAGTTTCTTCACCATCAAGGTTATATAGAATACAACTGTAAGAGGACAGATGCATGTTTCTTCTCCTAAATGTATTTCTTGTGTTTAATAAGTATGAGTCAGTAGAAAATCTTATGTTTAGCCTGTCAAAGGCACTTCCATGCAAATCCATTGGATAGATTCATGGTGTGAATGGCCCATAAAAGTTTGTAAGATCTTGATGGAAGAAAGCTTGTCCCCCAAAAGTATTTCCAAATATCTTGTCCATCAATTAGGTGCAAGGCTAAAACTTTTTAAAAAATTCTGCAACTGATTGAAGGCTACTTCTGATACATGCAGATGAAATAGCTAGAATAGATCAACTTATTCTAAGGCAGTTGCAACTGAAATCATTTGGACCCTATTCGTGTGATCGTTTCGGTGGCTGATAAGCCGACTGATGCTGTTTTTGGCTATTTTGTTGTGAGAGAAAAACACTGTTTCGGTGGCTGATAAGCCTGATAAGCCAAACGAACAAGACTTCGATTTTGACAAATGAGTAAAGTTCAGGGTCAGTGGAGCATAAGCTTTGGTTGTCCTAGATGACTTGCTAGAAGATGCAAGTTTTCTCACTCTTGGTGTCTATTATAGCCATTTGCTTAAAGGTTTGAAGATTTTTCAAGTTCTCTCTCCACCAAAAGAGATTAGGTTTGTGGATTTTCGTTGATCTAGGGTTTGGTTATGATGTTATCAACGAACTGGTGGCGACAATGGTACTTTGGAATAAGGTCTCTCCGTACCTAGACGGTATTCAATTTTGTGACGGTGAAGCGATAGTAAATAGTGGGAGTTTAGTCTATCAGAGCTGTTGATCTTCTTTAGATCTTGGTAGTTGGTGTGTTTATGAGAGGAAGAAGTTGGTTGACTTTCGATGTGGCGATATCAACCTGTTTCTTTTAGCCTATTCTATTGCAAGACCCGAGATATCTTCAATGATCTGTCTTAATGGTGAAAGATTAAGGCTGTGTTTCTTGAAGGACTTCTCCATCCGACTTTATTTTCAGTAGATACTAGATCTAGTTGTTAGTAGAGACTGAATTTTACGGTCAAAGGTATGCTTAGCTAGAGCATTTGCGGATGGCCCTTTTTGTTTCTGTCTTTGTAGTGCAAAGTGGACGTTGGACGTCCGAAAGAACATGATGTACTTCTATTTTTTACGATCGGTTTGCGTCTTTTTATCCATCATTTGCGCTAGCCTTAACTTTATTTGCATTGAGGTATATAAGATGTGAAACACTCTTTTGAGTGTTTTTACAAAAAAAATGACCTTTTGTGTAGCCTGGTAATAACTTTTAATTGGGACAGTGCTTTTCTCAAATGAGGTGCAACCAGGGGAGTGTCAACTTAGTTGAGAAACTTACGAAAGTTCTTTATCAGTACGTACGTAAGTACGCAACAAACTGGGCTTGCTGACGAGTACGTGCACACCGTAGCCCTTCGGCTTCGGTCGTGGTCCATATCAGAACGACAGAAGCAGATCACCCAGAACGGCCGCGGATGTGCGATGCCACGACGGCGTCGCCGATGCCTTTTTCGTGCGATATCGAGTCATAAACAACGTTGACGACCTCGGTTTATCGAATCGTCGCAGGCTCGTAACCGAAGGCGGCGGCCCCAACTCAAACCCCACTATGTTCTGAATGATTTGTTCGATGCCAAAAGCCGCATCGATAAGAACCGCACGAGCGACGTACTGCCGAAAGGTTAGCGTGTGTTCTGGTGTAGTAGTACGTAGTACTGTACGTAGCCAGTAGCCACTAGCCACAGTGCGCCCAGTGCCAGTGGGCATCGTGTCTGAAACCCCTTCGACTCCTGAAGTGGTTCTACAGGCTTGACGATCATGCGTAGCCGAAAGGAACCTTTGTGTATGCCACGTTCAGCGACCCTCGTGCTGTGTATGGTTCTAATTCCGAACAAATTGCCATCCTTTTGACGATGGGCTGCCACTTTTGCTTCGTCATCTCGCATTGCATACATTCCAAGCATGCCCAAGGCAGGAAAGCTACTGGACGACTAACAATAAAGTCTTCCGGGATTTTAATTTGGTCAGCGATTTGGCTTCTTGTAAATAAAATAAATAAAAATCTGGAAACCAGTTGGATACTGTCAAGACTTCTTGTCTAGTTGCGTATGCGTATGCCCATCAGATTCCGCCACCGGCCAAGCCAACCACCAGTACATCTCTGTACTTCTTAAGCTCCTGGACAAACAATTCACCGGCTAAAGGCATGCTTGATATTAAAACTAATTATTAGCTACCTAAAAATTAGCTAAAACTGTTAGAGTGCTCGGTTAATTCCAGACTCAAACGGATCTACTAACCGACGAACGCGGAAGCATAGCCACCATAGAAGACAATACACAAACGAGAACGACACCGAGGCACTATGTTTTTTAAACGAGGTTCAGCGATGTGCCTAATCCTCGGGGCAATGACTACGGGCGCTCCTTCCCATAAACAGTAGCTACACCGGCATCCGGGCGATCCCGCGGCCTCGCCGCCACCCTTACCAGTCGTCAAGTCGTCTCAGGGTTACTACAGGGGTTGCCTCATATTTATGGCCCCCTAGAATACAGAGTTCGACTCCAACTCTATCCTAGCCCATAATACAACTCAAGTCCAACGTAACTAAAACTGTACACATATTCGACACATATCCAACAAACTCCATCTTGACGAATATGCACGTCATCTTGAAGTCGTCATGCGTGAACCTCCGTGTACCTGGACTTGAGTCGTCTCCGTCCGTCACTCACTTCGAACAGCTTGATGAGGCTGATCTCACAGCCGCATCATCACCAGGATAAAACACTGTCATACTTGCATTGCCATCCATGACTCCACCTTCAACAACGCTCCCTTTCAGCTTGTACTGGTGTGCGCCTGACTTCTCACCAATCATGACTGCCTTGCCTCCATGCATGACTCTCAAGGTCTTCTTATCAGGAACTGCCTGATACAACCAGCCTTCTTCATGCAATAAACCAAGCGAAATTATATTCCTCGTCAGCTCCGATACATGCTTCACACCCTTAAGCAGCATCTCTTTACCATCACACAACTTGAATTTGATATCGCCCACTCCTTCAGCAAGATAGTCTGAACCATCTCCCAAGTAAGCAAAACCATTTTCTTCCTCTGTGTATGACGAGAATAACTCTTTCTTTGATATTGCATGAAATGAGCTAGCAGAATCTAACAACCACGCTTCACAAGACTCTTCACTTGACAATCTGAGAACGTCACCATTGCTATCTAAGTCATCTTTCTTATTGGCAATCACAACACTTACGGACCCTCCATCCTTCTTCAGTTCTGGACAGTTCCTCTTCACATGTCCAAAGTCGCCACACTTATAGCACCGCGGACCCTTCTTCTTGTTGCATCTCTTATCTTTCACACTACGATCACCTCTGACTAGGTAAGCATCACCAAAAGAATCTTCCGTTGCATTGTTCTTCCTCCGTTGATCATGAGCAAGCAACGTAGCAACAATGTCCTCCACCTTGATGTCTCCTTCCCATACGTCAGCGTAGTAACCAAGTGCTCATAAGACCTCGGCAACGTACACAGAAGAATAATAGCTCTGTTTTCATCATCATGTAAGATGAATTTTTGGCATATTGTAATATTACATAGCCTATTTTGCACAAGTTGAATGAGGCCTATATAAAATAATTTGGTAAAGACATGATGCCTGCGAATATGGGCTATATCGAAAATATTAGGGACTATATGAGGCTATTTAATTAGCTCAAGGTTTGATTAATCAAAATGAGTTCATCGTATAGACTCATGCAGATGACCCATATAGTCAAATAATGACACTCGTGGACAAAATGGACGATCAATGTGGCATAAGAATTATATATTATTTTGCCCGGATTGCGCCAACATGTAAGACCGAGTATGTGATAATTATTTGGCTGATTATTAATGCCAGCCATTAGCCATGCATCATTAATTTTAATTATGGGCCTTTAAAAAGTAATTTGTGTGTGGCCCGTGAAAACATATGTCTATTGACATGTACGTATGGACTAGTATGGCTAGCTTCTTCTTTTGTGAAAGCTAGAATTTACACACATATCTCTCTAGCCATCCTATACACGTATGTGTGTATAAATACGCCGTTACGCGGCAATACGTGTTGTACCAGAACCAAGATTGTTCTCAGAGCTGGCTCACCAGCACGCAGAACCGAACGCCGCGCCGAGAAGGAAGCGTCTCCAAGATAAACTTCATACGTGTTATAGTTGGGTCTGGTTGGCAAACGAGCTTATCCAGTGGGCAATATATGGGTTTGATTACGAAGAGATAAGCTCGACCGAGGGATAAGATCGGTTCATCAAAATTCTAAAATATCTATCGCTGGCCGCTCGGAAGGTGCAGTTGAAAAGTTTACGGCATCGCCGGCACCTCCACGCATCTCGGCCGTGAAACGCTCGTCCAGCAACAGAACGTGGCGGCGCTGCCCTCTACCGCCCCTAGCCTGTGCTACCCTAGAGCTAGCCTATAAAAGGATTTCATCTGCAACATCAACAGGGGCACGCACGCATTGGTACGCCGCCGCCCTGTATCACCTGCACACAATCATCGATCCGCCACCAGGCTTTGCACCCACGCACTTGGCCATCCATCCACGCCCGCCGCCTTGCTGCACGCCGGCACCAGCACCCTCACGCCCACCATCGCCGCCTTGCCGCACACATATTCCATCTCGGCACCATTGCCGTCAGGCTGAGAACAGCACACCTCTTCATCACACGCGCCACCAACTTCCTGCACACATACAACCTCGTCTAGCACATAGATCGTCGGCAAGTGCAGCAGCGGCATCGTCATCTCCTTGCCATCCACTTCGTCAAGCACCTCGTCTTCACCGGCAAGCCAAACACCGACAGCACCGTCGCCGGCGAGCGCGAACTCATCTACAACGTCTCTGGCGAACCGAACCTCGACATCCATGGCCGCCCACGCTTACGGTGAGATCCTTTACCTGTTTAATTTTACATCTTATCTCTCTTTTGCATAGTTGTAGATTAGATGGACACCATGACCATCAGCGGCGCAACAAAACGACGGCAGCCCGGAACAATGATCAGCACAACAACAAAGAAGAGACGACGTCTGTTCGTGGCACGGCAGCGGCGTTCCAGCAAGCACATCGACGACGACCACCACAAGAACGGCGTCAGGCAACACGGGCACCATGACAAGCAAGATGGAACATGCCAGCAAGAGATGCAGCCCCATCGATTCGACGTGCTAGCAGCAGCCCGGCAAGGAGGCAGAGCAATTTCTGCGACAGACAAGCAAGGCATGAACGATGATTTGCAGCAGCCCGACGGTGATCATGCACAAGCAAATCCGTGGCGGTCCAACTTGGCCCGACGGTGATCATGCACATCAACCATGCACCAGCAACGATCCGGCGGCTTGACGACGTTGTACATATGCACGTGTAGCTGGTGGCCAATATTGGCAGTTTGGCGTAGCAAAGCTAGAAGATGTTTCAGCCTATTATTAGTGGCTATTTTGATATTTTAGCATGTCCAGCGTACAGTACAATCTCTTTAGCGTACAAGCCCCTTCACGTTATCGTCGTGAATACAAGACGAAGAGAAACACAAGATAAGAAGTGCAAAATAATATAAGATTCAAACGTACATCGGGCTGTAAATCAGAGTCATCGTCTGCTTGTCTACTCAACGACGCTCAGCCCCTTTAAAATATATATGTATATGCCGTGGTGTAATGCACGGCTGAACGATTAAAACCGTGGCACAATGCACGGTCAATTGGTGTCGTGGCGCAATGCACGACCCATGCGGGCTTCGTCTATTTGCTGTTAAAATAGGCGTCAAGCATACGCGTCTCGAGCTTTCACACGGAAAAATCTCCTAAGTATCGTATGAGCACAAGTCTCACATATATTCATCAACTATTTTCTGCACCGTCAAAACCGGTGATTCATATGAAGTCATCTTGCTTCCCCTGACCGACGAGGCTGGGACGTTTCCTTTTCCGCGACCGATATGAAGTCATCTTTCTTCCCCTGACTGACGAGGCTGGGACGTTTCCTTTTCCGTGACCGATATGAAGTCATCTTTCTTCCCCTGACTGACGAGGCTGGGACGTTTCCTTTTCCGTGACCGACGAGGCCGGAATTTCTTGTTCGTGACCGACGAGGCCGAACACTTTGACTTTACTATGGGATCCGCATGACGAGGTCGGATACCTTTTGACAGAGACCGACGAGCCTCTGGCACCATCATTTTTTATTTATTTGTGCTTATGCATATACTCAGAGATAACTCTATATATATTGAGACAACAATGATGACCATCGACATAGCTTAACCGGAGGTGTTCTGCGGCCCAAAGCCGCGGATGTAATTAACTGGAGGCTTCTAGAGGCCCCGGGAACCAGAAGCTACACAATTCTCTGATTGACAGATGGAGCTCGGCGCAAATATATATAAGTGGGAAATTGTACTTTATAATTCACCGATGAATGAATAAAGCGATGTTTCTCTGAATTTTTGTCCCTTGTGTTTTATTGCACATTTATTTAATTTTGTATACGAATGTATACTGGCACGTCCGCATATTATTAGTACTAAGTAGTACGACCCACGAAACACAGAGAGATCCGCCTTAGTGATTTTTCTGGCGAAACACATCAATCTTCACCTCAACTTTCACAAGATCGGCAACCAATTGATTGAAGACATTGATGTGCTCTGCAAGATCTGACCCCTCCTACATCTTCAAGACAAATAATTTTTGTTTCAGATACAACTTCTGAGTCACCGTCTTGGACATGAACTGACTGGCGAACTTGTCCCAAATTTCCCTTGGCGAATTTTCCTCCATGACATGGTACATGATCTGATCAGAGAGATACAACCTGATAGTCGCACACGCCTGCGCCTGCATCTCCTCCCACTTGTCATCATCTACCTTCTCCGGCTTAATCCCGCTGAGCACCTTCGAGATACTCTGTTGAGCCAACAGATTCACCCTCGTCTGCCACAGCCTGAAGTTCCCGATGCCATCGAACCTCGCCACCTCAAACTTGGACGACATCGACGCCATCTGCCTGTTGCCACAGATCGCCAAAAAACATGTACCTTATGTACGTCCGCGTGCTCGCTCCACGCGCACCAAGCACGTCACCCACGCGCTTGTTCCTTGCTGCAGCACATACGCACCGCAAGACACGCCTCCTGCACCTGCTGTGATTCGCCGTATGTCGCCGCCGCCGCCGTACACCGCCTGTGCACAACCACGCCGCTTGCAACACTCGTCGATTATCCCGCCGCTCGCACACGACGAAATCAACCCGCTTGAGCGCCGCCTGTAGATCACCATAGCTCCAGAAACTTCTGTTCACGAGTCGCCAATTGCTTCGATCTGCAACATACGTGACCCTCTCTGTATTTATAGAGATAAAAGACCCGGTTCCCAAG
This sequence comes from Microstegium vimineum, assembly GCA_022036555.1. NCBI lineage: Eukaryota > Viridiplantae > Streptophyta > Magnoliopsida > Poales > Poaceae > Microstegium > Microstegium vimineum. The sequence continues at coordinate 15,985,254 of CM039139.1, forward strand.
TCAATGTTGGAACGGAAGTCGCGAAGGTCCCCCTGAGACTCAAGATTGAGCAAGGCGAGGATCCCCTTTCGCCAGAGGATGCGTTTTTCAATAAAACACAACAACAGGTGGAGGCCAGAGACCTTCCGCCCATGGTGTGATCAAGACGGGAGGTAGAGTAACCTCGAGGAACATGTTGTTTTCTGCGTACAGGTACCGTGACAGCGAGAGGTCGAAGCCTCCGCTCGGCAACAGAGCCAAGGCGGCAGCCACGCGAAGCCCCCAAGGCAGGTAGCAGGGACCTCCGACCCACCAAACAGGCCCTAGAGCGGACGACCAAGACCTTCGCTCGGCTGAAGATTCAAGACGAAGCCTGCAGCGAGGGTTCCCGGCGCTCGAGGGCTCGGGACGGCAAAGCCTTCGCCGTACGTCTCTGAGGACAGGAAGCGTTCCAGGAGGGCTGCGTCTGCAACGACACGTTGGGCCGGGTTAATTGGGCCTTCACCAAACTACCCCGCGGCCCAGCAGATTTCGGTGGACATGACATCCCCAGAAGACCCCCGGAGGATTTAGAGAGGCTCTCGGAATATTCGAGAGCAGGTAGAAGGATATTCGTGTAACGATAGTCACCTCATGTACAGTGTACTATAAAAAGGGGTCACCACCTACCGTAATAAAGAGAGACAACATCCCTGAATTCTAGGGTTTCTTGTTACCTCGTTATCTACTGCCGCCGCACCCGGTGAGCCCTTCAGCAATCGCGAAGGCCACCAGCACGCACCGAGCGAAGGCCCTCGGCCGAAGCCCACCCGCTCCCCGGAGGTCACGCCGGAGGTTCCCTTTCCATGCGTAGTCTTACATCTTGTTCGGAGGAGATCTTTTTCCAACAGTCAAGTAGGACTCTATTAGTTGTCCTCGGTTCTCCGTTACATAACTTTCCTCTTGCCGTGTCCGACTCCAACTGACTGCTGCCCCTAAGTCCCACCAGGCTACGCATGCACCTGCTGTATTGGAGCCCAACAAGGCCACGCATGTATCCGAACCCCATCAGACATTAAGACCACGCACATGCATGTACAGACCATGCACATGCATGTATCCGAGTTCCACTAAGCCTATTTCTTTCCTTCTTTTCTTTTAACTGAAAACAAAGAAATCCAACTCTCATACGTTGCATGTTTCTGTCCCTGGCCATACCATGCGTATGCTGTGCGCACGTCAGTTTTACGAGTCATTGGCATCCTGTATTGCTGACCCAATACAGATCATGTAACCGTCAAACGAGCCACCTCCAATAATACATTGAGTCTTTCACCACCATCGTTGCTAGTCCCGTAATCATAGTCAAAATCCTGACCTGATCACACGTCGAAGCCGCCGTCTTCATCCACGACGTCTTCCAGCCGCACCGTCAAAACTGGCCATCACGTTTGATTGACCCTATCGAATAGCAGCCACCAGCCGCCATCAACCCGATCTCCACGTCTGGACGGATCCCTATTGATTGCAGCCCATTGGACGGTTCGAGCCACCCGCTCGAAGTTTCCAACTCCACCGATCGAGTCGTCGATCGCTATCATGCTCCACCTTGCGCCATGTCCTTCTCCGGACACATCCGTGGGAGCCTTGCGCGGTGTAGAACATATCCATCGTACCTCCCACGATCCTCTTCTATTAATCTGGCTCTAGATACCACTTGTTAGAGTGCGCAGCGAAATTCGGCCTAACTCGTTATCCCCACGAGCCGGCGCCCCTTGGGCCTAGGTCCACCGGAGCCCACAACATATCAGACCTTGGGCCTAACTCAGCCCAAAAGACTAGTCTGATAGGTGAGGGATGCCCTCGCCTTATATGTCGTGCTCCCCCACCATCAATTACCGATGTGGGACTAAACCCAACAATCTCCCCCGTCACACATCGGACCCAACTCTTCCATCACACTACACCATGTGATCTCCGAAGACGTTTTTCAAGCCCCGAGTCCAACGCTCATCACACAACCCGTGTGACCTCTAAGCGTTAACGGGCTCCCCCGTCACATGTGACCCCTGAGATTTTCTAGGTTTTCCGATCATGGGCTCCAATACCACTTGTTAGAGTGCTCGGTTAATTCCAGACTCAAACAGATCTACTAACCGACGATAGAAGATGATTCGCAAACGAGAACGACACTGAGGCACGATGTTTTTTTAACGAGGTTCAGCGATGTGCCTAATCCTCGGGGCAATGACTACGAGTGCTCCTCCCCGTAAACAGCAGCTACACCGGTATCCAGGCGATCCCGCGGCCTCGCCGCCACCCTAACCAGCCGTGAAGTCGTCTCATGGTTACTACAGGAGTTGCCTCATATTTATGGTCCCCTAGGATAGAGAGTTCGACTCCAACTCTATCCTAGCCCTAATACAACTCAAATCCAACGTAACCAAAACTGTACACATATTCGACACATATCCAACAAAAACTAGTCTCAGCCTAAACAAACAGGGTGACTAATAGCGACTAATTTATTAACCAAGCATAAAAAAACTAATTAACTAGTAAACTAACTAGTATGAGCTAATTTTTAGCTCAGTCCGTAACTAGTCATACCTAATTCGAAGAGTTCCTAGCAGGTTGGATCCATAAAGTTGAGCTTCGCTATTTCCGTGATGTTACGTTTTATAGGGGAAAAAACCAGGTGATTTGGTTTAACAAAAAATAGTAAGGCTCACATGGGGCCAAAAGTGAGCGTTAAAAAACTATCTAAAGTAAAGGGTACTTGAATTACAAAGTGCTGCTATAGTGGTTTACCTGTCCACTGATGGCCATATTCCCAATAATGACAACAGTGGTTTACCTGTCCACTATCTGCAGAAGCAATGCCGTTGTTGCTTATCCATGTGTTTGCTAGTACAAGCAAGGATGTTAGATGGTGGCCAAGACTTTTCCTAGTTTGTTCTTTGCGCCTGGTGAAGCATTGGCATCACCGTCCCAGGTTCACTGAACCTAGCAAAGAATCCGTGCTCCTTATCCCTCTTAACCGTAAGATTCGGCCTTTTCCTAATCATATATAGAATCAGGTGGTTAATTAAAATAAAAACCTTGCTGAGAGAAGGCTATTGCCTCGACACGAAGACACCAGAGCTTGTTTTGTTTAATCTGATCCTAGTAGAGATGTGAGAAATCCTTCTCGCCTTCTCCAAAACCTAAGCTAGTGCAGACAAAAAGTTTTCGTAGGGAAACGAAATACTGGCCCGCTTCAGGCTGTCTAGACACAGGAAAATGGAAATGCCATTGCAAAATATCCTGGGAAAAGGAAAGTACACCGTCATATCACCGTGGTAGCCACTAATCTCGCGGCTAAAAGCATCACACAATCAGGAAACACATTATTGTACGGTGAGCACTGTGCTTGTCAGATCCAATCCAACAGTACCAAAAAGCTGCCCGACGCGTGCCCACGGTGTCGCGCCCGACACGCGTCCATCCTCCTCCAGCTCCATCGACAAGGGTGCCTCTGATTGCTTGCCCTGAAGCTGACACTGTAAGCAACAATCAGCACATCATCGAAGGACGACGCCTCGTCATCAAATGCTCCCCCAGTGACAGCGACTAATGGCCGTTGGAATCCGATTTCCAGAAACGAACCATGTAATCAGGCTCAAAATCAGGTGAGATCGAGACCACAAGCCCTGAACCTGAAGGCCATGCCACCGCGCAGCGCTGAAATCGGACATCGGGTTCGGATCGGCATCCACGGTACTCGTAGAATTGATGCGTCGGGATAGCCGATCAGGTGCGTACTGTGCACAGTGCAAACCGATGTGACCCCGGCGTCCGGGGCCCGTCGTCACGTCACGGCGCCCGTTGGGTTCGTTCAGGTCGTACGATCGGGACCGGACCGCTGCAGGCTCTGGCGCGCCGGCGCCGCCCTGCTCGCGATGCCTTCCGCCGATGGCACTGGCCACTGGGCCACGGACACGGCTGCTGCTGCTGCTGCTGCCTGCTGGGTGGTCCACCTCATCCTCCACATGCAGGGCGCAGAACCAGGCCAATGATGATTGATGGACGGCGCACATTCATTCAACAACACTGGAGCCACGCAGCCAGGCGCCCAGTCTACATCGCGTCATTCCCAGTCTGCACATCGCCTACACATCGCCTCGCCGGCTGGCCCTGCCGCTGGTGCATGAATGAATGAACGAACCGAGCGAGTTGGGCTGCCGTGTGGTATTGTGGTGAGGGTGCACGAAACGCAGCGGCGGCAATGGGTTGGCCGGAACAGTGCCGTGCTCGCGATCGTTGGTGACGCGTGGCGAGGGGCGCCGGTGGGCTTGGGCGGTGGCCACGGCACGAGAGCGCACAGCCGCTAGTTGCTGGTAGCCCCACATGGAGCAACAGAACCCGTACGGTGTGCGTGTGCCCGAGAAAGGCGCCGGCAACAAAAAAATATTCGCACCTCTACCCCAACAGAAACCTTATCTCTTTTTGGTGGTCTGTCCGGTTGACCGCGTAGCTTAGTGCCGTAGTAGAAGTACATTTCTACTGTACGTAGTAGTATTTCATACGGTTAGGAGTATTTCCTACTCCTATTCTTTATCTTCAGTAGCAGCTCATCTGCCGACGGCGGCAGAGATCCGGCAACCAGCATCTAGGGCAGAGAAGTGGGAATCCAATCAGACTCCCTCGCAGGCTGCACGGAAGAAGAATTCCATGCCACCACCACTCCAGAGTCCACCACAGCTCATAAGAAGAAAAAAAAAACAGTGTAATTGCTGGCGTCCACTTGTCAGGCTCACGTTAGCCCGCTGCCAACAGCCGCTGGCGCTCCAACGTGCCGCGCCCGCCGCGCCACGTCGCCGGCGGACGGGCCTGGGTTCGCTGTCGGGCCCAGCTCGATGGTCAAGCGCGATTGTGCCTTGCGGGCCGGAGCAGCTCATCCAGCCTTTGGAGTAGTACTGTACAGTACGGTGCAAAACCCAAGGGCAGAGAGGTCAATGTGCACCTGCGAAAACTCGTACCGGTTTCTGTCTCCAACCAAATGCGAGGGGCATCTTCTTTTTTTGAGCGCAAAGAGAATTGGGTGCTGAGAATGATCCAGATTAGTGCTTCTTCGCCTCTTCTTCTTCTTATCTCTCTCTTTTTTTTTTGGGTGAGAGCTGATAAGTGTGGTCTTGGGAGGGCTAGCGACTTTGGTGTCATGCTTTTCATGCTGGCCGTACAAACTAAAACATCTCAGGATGAATGACAATCATGACTGACCTCTGTTCAGTCCTCTCCACGTCCATGCAAAATGGTCTGAAGTCCTGATGAACTCCGAGAGCTAGGGCCTAGGGGGGCAGTTCTGTACCCTGGAGACAAATTCCAGAGCAAATAAAAGCAAGAAATCAATTCCCCCAAAACAGCACGGCTTTCTTATTCATTTCCTGTCCAAGCGTCTACACCACCAGCACCAGGCTCTTTCGCTGTCGCCTTTATATAAACAAAACCGATAATTACACGGCCGGAAGGGAACGGCCACCGAACTCCGTCCGTCCGACACACCACACACGCCGGTAGATTTCACCCCCAGTCACTCCCACCCAGTCGCAGCGGCAGTGCACTTGTGCTACCTGCGTTCTTCATCATTCTTCTCCCCCCTGGGAGCGGGAGCCTGCCGAAAGATCCAAACAAGTCCGCCTCCCGATCTCCGAGCAATTTCATATTCTTTCCCTCCCCCGTCTCTTGTTTTTTCCCCTCTCGCCTATCCTTCGTCCGTCTCCCATGTCCCATCCCACAGAAAGAGGAGCCTATGCGACTCCTTTGTCCCCGTCGTCTGGTTGATTAACCCAAGGCCGGCCATGGATCTCCATGAATGAGGACGCCGGAGAGGTCAGGTGAGCTCGGAAGTTCTTGTGCACCGGCGGTTATAAAGCTATTCTCCAGCGCCCCCCACTTCTTCCTCATGCAACATGAGCAGCTCGATCTTTATTAGCATGGGGGCTTGATTGCGTCTCGGAGATTCTTCTCGCGTTTTCTCTTTTGGCTGATCTTTTCCCGCACTTTCGGTCTGATATTTATCAGCGAGCTTCTTTACTCCAGCAGAGTTGCTTGCTTGCTTGCTGAAAATCCTCATTGCTCGCTTTAAAGGGGATTGGATTTTTACTGCTAGTCTCTGAACCGCCAATTTTTTCACCACCTAGCTGGTACCGTACGCCCCCACATCCACCACCAGGCAAGAACAGCAACGTCAGTTTGCAGCAGAAGGAAAAGGCTCTCCCTTTGTATTGAATTGAAAGCACACAAAAAATCCTCTCTATCTATTCCCCCTCACTCCATCACTCCGAGGTAGAGTGAGCTAGCGATACAGGTGGCTGCCTGTTGACTGAGTCCAGTGTGTGCCACTTCTCTCACAAACACTGCGAGCAAGCACCCGCTTCATTCTTCGCTAGTTCGTGGAGGCGTCGATCCAAACGCCAATCTTGGATTTCTGCTGCAAGGGCTGTGCTTCTTGTAGCAAAAGCAGGCCCAAACATTTGATCCCAAGCCAGCTCGGAACCGGATCAGCCGGCCGGCCGGCCGGCCATGGCGTCCCGCTCCTACTCCAACCTCCTCGACCTGGCCACCGGAGCAGCAGACCAGGCGCCGGCTTCCGCCGCGCTTGGCGCGTTACGGCGTCGGCTCCCGCGCGTAGTCACCAACCCCGGGTTCATCGACGACTCCCCGGCGTCGCCGTCCACGCCGCCGCGGCCGCGCACCATCATCGTGGCCAACCAGCTCCCCATCCGGTCCCGGCGCCCGGCGTCGCCGGAGGAGCCGTGGACGTTCGAGTGGGACGAGGACTCCCTCCTCCGCCACCTCCACCACTCGTCCTCCCCGCTGATGGAGTTCATCTACATCGGCTGCCTGCGCGACGACATCCCGACGGCCGACCAGGACGCCGTGGCGCAGGCGCTCCTCGAGACCCACAACTGCGTGCCGGCGTTCCTGCCGTCGGACATCGCGGAGCGCTACTACCACGGCTTCTGCAAGCAGCACCTGTGGCCGCTCTTCCACTACATGCTGCCGCTGTCCCCGGACCTGGGCGGCCGCTTCGACCGCGTGCTGTGGCAGGCCTACGTGTCCGCCAACAAGATCTTCGCGGACAAGGTGCTGGAGGTGATCAACCCGGACGACGACTTCGTGTGGGTGCACGACTACCACCTCATGGTGCTCCCCACCTTCCTGCGCAAGCGCTTCAACCGCATCAAGCTCGGCTTCTTCCTGCACTCGCCCTTCCCTCCTCGGAGATCTACAAGACGCTCCCCGTGCGCGAGGAGCTCCTGCGCGCCCTGCTCAACTCCGACCTCATCGGCTTCCACACCTTCGACTACGCGCGCCACTTCCTCTCCTGCTGCGGCCGCATGCTCGGCCTCTCGTACGAGTCCAAGAGGGGCCACATTTGCCTCGAGTACTACGGCCGTACGGTGAGCATCAAGATCCTGCCCGTCGGGGTGCACATGGAGCAGCTCAAGACGGTGCTCGGGCTGCCGGAAACCGAGGCCAAGGTGGCTGAGCTGATGGAGACGTACTCTGGGAAGGGGAGAGTGGTCATGCTGGGCGTCGACGACATGGACATCTTCAAGGGGATCAGCCTCAAGCTGCTTGCCATGGAGGAGCTGCTGCGGCAGCACCCTGAGTGGCGAGGGAAGCTGGTGCTGGTGCAGGTCGCCAACCCGGCGCGAGGGAGGGGGAAGGACGTGGCCGAGGTGCAGGCCGAGACGTACGCCATGGTGCGGCGCATCAACGAGGTGTATGGTGAGCCGGGGTACGAGCCGGTGGTCCTTATCGATGAGCCCTTGCAGTTCTACGAGCGCGTGGCGTACTACGTCATCGCCGAGGTGTGCCTGGTGACCGCGGTCAGGGACGGCATGAACCTGATTCCCTATGAGTACATCGTCTCCCGGCAAGGCAACGAGAGGCTGGACAGGATGCTGCGACAGGGGAAGCCAGAGGAGAAGAAGAGTATGCTAGTGGTGTCCGAGTTCATCGGATGCTCGCCGTCTCTGAGCGGCGCCATCCGGGTGAATCCGTGGAACATCGAGGCCGTGGCTGACGCCATGGAGACAGCCCTTGTGCTGCCTGAGAATGAGAAGAGGTTGCGTCACGATAAGCACTTCCGCTACGTGAGCACCCACGACGTCGGGTACTGGGCTAACAGCTTCCTGGTGGACCTTGGGAGGACCTGCAATGATCACTCTCAGAGAAGGTGCTGGGGCATTGGCTTCGGCCTGCGGTTCAGAGTGGTCTCGCTCGACCTTCACTTCAGGAAGCTTTCCTTGGAGAGCATTCTTATGGCGTACCGGAGAGCCAAGACACGGGCAATTCTGCTGGACTATGATGGCACGCTGATGCCACAGGCGATTAACAAGAGCCCCTCCACCGAATCTGTGCGGATCCTGAACAGCTTGTGCCGAGACAAGAAGAATGTGGTCTACCTATGCAGTGGGTATGACCGGCGCACTCTTCATGAGTGGTTCCCTTGTGAGAACCTTGGCATCGCCGCAGAGCATGGCTACTTCCTGAGGTATGTTTTGTGGCCATGTCCTACTATACTTCCTGAAGATCAGCTTTTCGCGCTTCTCCATATCACCATCTGCTGCCTTAATTCAATGTCATAACAACAGTAGCCAACTAAAAACTTGATGTGCCATGTACTAATTCATCTTACGTACAATGCTAAGTGTTGTCCTGTTGTGAAGAAACGTTTCATTTGCTGAAACTTCTACAACTGGTTGAACAGAAACATACACTTAGTAGTGTTGGAACTTGGAATGAAAGAAATTGAAGTGGCTGCCAGTTGAATTTGTTGCTGAGGAAGTGTCTATAAAAATATAACTGGCAGCCAATTCCATATGCACGTCTCTAGAAATAGAAGCTGTCTAGGTGAGGGGATTTCTGACTGCTGAAATGTGTTATTACTGAATGAATATGAAGGTGTAAGAGGGACGCAGAATGGAAGACCTGTGTCACTGCTACCGACTGCAGCTGGAAGCAGATCGCCGAGCCGGTGATGTGCCTGTACAGGGAGACGACGGACGGGTCAACCATCGAGGACAGAGAGACGGTGCTCGTGTGGAACTACGAGGACGCGGACCCTGACTTCGGATCATGCCAGGCCAAGGAGCTCGTCGACCACCTTGAGAGCGTGCTTGCAAATGAGCCTGTATCAGTGAAGACCACAGCTCACTCTGTCGAAGTGAAACCGCAGGTAAATCTCCTCCGTCATCTCGATCTCCCATCTTCTTTGCATGCATCGGCCGGGCACATAAACCAGGGGAGGTGCAGGAACTCACTGATGGGAGCGTGATTGTTTTCCTTTTGCATGCAGGGCGTGAGCAAGGGCTTGGTCGCTCGGCGCATGCTGGTGTCGATGAAGGAGCGGGACCAGTGCCCGGACTTCGTCCTGTGCATCGGCGACGACCGGTCCGATGAGGACATGTTCCAGCTGATCGCCAGCGCTGCTTGCGGGGACTCGCTAGGGTCCAAGGCGGAGGTGTTCGCGTGCACCGTCGGCCGCAAGCCCAGCAAGGCCAGATACTACCTCGACGACGCGACGGAGGTGGTGAGGCTGATGCAGGGGCTTTCCTACGTCTCCGAGGAGCTGGCCCTGGCGAACCACCGGGATGAAGACGAGGACTCCTCTCTGGACGTGTGGGAGTAGTAGCAGCGTTCCCGTCCTCGTGCTCGCTCCTGCGGTAGCTGGGATTTGCATGTGCCGGGCGTAATGCTTGTTTGTGTTGGCTCGGTTGGAGCTATCACCGAGACTGGACACGCCGAGGCCGAATATTTGAGTAGTTATTAGGAGGGTGTATGTATAAATGAGGCATGCTTTATCAGGGTAATGTACTGTCAGTGATTTAGTCTCAGGAGCTGCCGAGCTGGATTGGTGAATCTAGTGATGCACTAGTTACTACGATTGATCACAGTACTTGTTTCTAGTGATGCTCTAGTAGTTTAGTTTGTGGTGCTATTTACCTGATCAGTGGAGGCAGTATGAGGTGTGCACGATGCAGATCTGAAAATTTCATTCATCTCAAGACCATAGCTTTTCTCGGAGGCGTGTGTATACGTCTTTGGAAAGAACCATCAATCTGATTTGTTTGTCAGGCCTCATTGAGGTCATTTTTATGTGATGCTCTGTTACTTGGAATTAGCCCGAACAAAAGCTGTGTGTAGTGTACTATGTTGCAGTCTTTGAGAAGGTCTTTGAGCAGTGTAGAGTTTATAATATACAAAGACGCACCTCAGCCTCCATGCCTACCTGATTAACAGATCCAATCCCAATGTTTAGGAGAAAATCGGGTCAATTGCGACAGCAGAAGTCCCTTCTTCCAGCGGATGCCCATGGTTTACGGCCTGTTTAGAACACAGGAATTTTACAGTAATCAGTTTATTTTTATAGAAAAAACACAGGAACGGGGAAGAATTTTCGCGTTCCAAACAGGACTTTAATTTTATCTTTTGTAGGGAGCCATACAGATATTTAGTCTGTTCTCTGAAGAACAAGAAACAGCTGGTTTTCTAAATTTCATGCCAGTTTTCTCACAATTTTACTTCATATGATGCTCAACCGCTCTGGCAATTGCTTCTTCTTCTTCTTCTTTTTTTTTTAGAATACAATTGCTTCTGCCATGAAACAATCAAATTAGGACTTTGGTCGGTGAAACAAAAAGTTTTGAACGTGTGAACTACGCTGTCTATCTAACAAAAGAACCGCCCTTCTTTATCTGCCGTCATTTAGAACTGGGTGAGTAGTAGTAATAAATATGGGCATCACCGGCTGACTACACCTTACTAACAAATCAAACCCTGTCTTTTTGGGACAGTGATAGCTGAGTGTTGGAATTAGATCTCCTACCGTTAGGCCCAACGGACTAACGGGCCCTAGGTCTGCGCCCTGATCGGGGGCGCCCAACCTTGTGGTTGGTGGGCCCCCGTCGCACAGCGCTATAAAGACTAGGTGGGGGCCGGGGCGCTAGGCACGAGACACGAGGTTGACCTAGCCGCCGCTAGTTCCCCACCGACATCTAAAACCCTAGACCGATCCGAAGAGGGGCGCTGCCAGCGACGGAAAGCACCACCATCGCCGGCGAGCACCCAGACGTGACCACAGACGCTACGATGGCCATGGAAGGCGGCGGCTCTACCTCCAACTCCAACCCTGACTCCGGCACGACCGCCGCCGCCACTGCACCTCCTGCCGTGGACTCCTCTGGTCTGTTTTCTATCATCATCTCTCTCTCTGTGTGTGCACATCTCATGACATACCTATCTACCTACTCGAATCTCCATTGGATCCGCTCCTAGACGATCCTAGAAACTCTAACAATGGTATCAGAAGCCTCCTACGGAGGGGATTCATCTGGATCAGAGCCTAATCGGCTCAACAGAACGAACCCTAACCCTAAATCTCAAGAACAGAGGAAGGGATTAGGGAGAAGAATCAGAACGAACGTCGGATCGGCAAGATCCGCACGAAACAACCAAGAACACCGAACCGAAACTGAACCCTAACCCTAAATGAAAGGGGGCGACCAAGAAGGGGTGCTCCTACCTGGGGCTCGGCCGTCCCTCCATCGCTGCTGGCTATCTCCATTGCCGGCGCGCGGAAAGAACAAGATCTCCGGTGAGGTCACGCCACCGCGCGGCCTCTGTCTCGTTGCGGCGTGAGGACACCGCGGCTAGCCCGCTCGACGGCGGCGCGTCCACTCCTCGGTGGGCGCGCGCACCGGCGAGGAGGCCGGCGGCGGCGGCGTTGCCTTCTCCTCTGGCCGGTTGCTCTCGGCCGCCGCCATCGGACTCGCTCTCCGTCTCGTGCGGCGCGGGGGAGAAAGGGAAAAGGGAGAGAAGAAAATGGAGCTAGGGTTTGGGGAGCCGGCCGACCGGTCGGAGTTTTGTTCCCGCGAGAACGACACGCCACCGTCCGATCGTGCTCACCCTAGATCCGACGGCCGTGGCAGCGCCTAGTCTGCTGGGCCGCCTTTGAGCCCAGGCAGGAGAGAGAAATCCTGGCCCAGGCCCACGTTGCGGCCTGGGCGGGAGGGGGGAGCCCCGCGCGCGGCCAGCTGGGCCGAAATGGCCTCTGGGCCGATTCGTTTGCTCAAGCCCGCGAATGAATAGTGTCGGTTTTCTATTTTATTTTCCAGAAAATTAAAATGAATTGAATTTGAATGATTCCGAAATGGAATTTTGATGCATTTTTCTCTGCATAAATTTTATCCAACGATATCTTTATGTTCAGAGAATAATCACATGAATAAAATTCTGGAAAATAATATTTTTTGAACAATTTTATTAATATATTCTATTTTCCAGAAACAATTATGAATTCCTTTGTATTTGAATAAATTTGAACCGAATTTTGATGAATTTTCCTCTATACAAAATTTTATCCAACGATAATTTTCGTTTAGAGAACAATACAAATTGAATTTTTCTGGAAAATAAGATTATGAACAATTTTATTTTTCCACTGCGAAGAAAACATTGAATTTATTTCTCTTGATTAAATTTGAACGATAATTTAATTTTGAGCGAATTATGAAATCTCTGAAATTATAATACTGTTATTTTCTAACCAACGTTGTTAATAACACCGTTATAATGAATTGCTATGCATTTATTTTACTTCTGCCCAACGGTGATGTATAAATTTTGTATAGAGGAATTGTATGTTTTAATTTTGACCAACGTTAAGTTCAGGCATGCAATTTTACGATGAATGTTTCTCACTTTTCTTTGGACAAATTTCAGGAGTTAAAGGAATGGTGAACATTAACAACATTCCACTGCTCAACGGTACTAACTACCGGGTGTGGCGGGAGAAGTACGAGCTAGAACTTGCATTGGCAGAGATCGACCTTGCCATCACTTCACCGTGTCCTACTATTCCAGAGGAACCGGAGAAGAGAACTGATGAAACTGACGAAGCATTTAACGTCCGAAAGCGTGACTTTGCTGAAGTCAGAATGAAATATGACATTGAACACAGGCGTTGGATTCAATCCAATCGAAAATGCCTGTTGGTGGCGAAAGTCACTATTGAAGACCAAATCCGAGGGTCTATCCTAGAATGCATCACCGCCATTGACTACCTTGAAAGGGTGAAGAGTCAGTTTACTGAGTCTTCCAAGGCCATAACAAGCACTATGATACATAAACTTATATCTGAAAAATACAATGGTGGTGGTGTGCGTCAGCACATATTGAAAATGAACACCATGGCAGCAAAATTAAAGACAATGGATTTGGGGATCAATGACAAGTTCCTCATTCACTTGGTCTTTCTTTCTCTGCCAAAAGAATTTGAAACTTTTGCTGTGAACTATAATATGATGCCTGAAAACTGGGACATTGAAAAGCTCATTGCAATGTGTGTCCAGGAGGAAGAGAGACTTAAGTCCGCACAGGGTGAATCAGCTCATCTTGTCAAGGACAATAAAAGAAAGAATTATTACAAGAAACCACAGGGGAAACCCCAGTGGAATAAAGTCTCTCCCTCCAAGCCACAAGAAAATGCAATTGAAAAGGGAAAGGAAAAGGACTCTCAGGATGAGGACTTCAGAAAATATGGCAATGCTGAAAAAGACCAATGCAAGGAATGCTTCAAGAGAGGGCATTACAAGAGAGATTGCCTAGTTTACCTGAAAAAGCTACTGAAGAAAGGTGATGATACTATCACATTTGTAGATGAATCCCTATTTTTATGTTATTCGAACACCACTTGGTGAATTGATTCAGGTGCAACAATTCACGTTTCGAATTCTTTATAGGGGTTAAGTGGGAGGAGAACCCTGCAAAGAGGAGAAAGAACGATTAAAGTCGTGAATGGAGTACAAGCTGGAGTTGAAGCCATTGGCGATCTAGCTTTAGAATTAAAAGATGGCTTTGTACTTAAGCTTAGAAATGTACTCTATGTTCCCTCTTTGCGTAGGAATTTAATAAGTGTTTCGAAACTTGATGATGATGGATTTGGCTGTCATTTTGGTAATGGTAGATGTGAAATATTTGATAATAATGATAAGTGTGTTGGTCTTGCCTTCCAACAAGACAAGATTTATTTATTATCTCTTGCTGACAATGTGAATCATGAATGTAATGATGTGAATGTCTCCCAATCTACAAATGAGAACAAGAAGCGGAAGAGAAATGAAAGCGTCTCTTCGAAGCTATGGCATTGTCGTTTGGGCCATATTTCGAGGGGGAGAATAGAACACTTAGTGAAACAATCAATTCTTCCGCACTTAGAATTCTCCGATTTAGAACAATGTGTTGATTGCATCAAAGGAAAATATGTTAAGAAAATAAAGAAAGATGCTAAACGAAGCACGAGAGTATTAGAAATAATCCACACGGACATTTGCGGTCCATTCCCTATGAAAAGCGTGGATGGTTATGATTCGTTCATAACATTCACGGATGATTACTCTCGTTATGGCTATATTTATCCAATTAAAGAAAGAACAGAAGCATTGGATAAATTTAAGATATTTAAAGCCGAAATTGAAAATCAACACAACATGAAAATAAAGATAGTTCGATCAGACCGTGGTGGAGAGTATTATGGGCGACATACCCCGTATGGCCAAATTCCAGGTCCTTTTGCAAGGTTCCCCGTATGGCATAGTCGCTCAATACTCCATACTGGGGGAGCCTCAACAGAACGGAGTGGCTGAAAGAAGAAACCGTACCCTAATGGATATGGTGAGAAGCATGATGAGTTACTCCACACTGCCGGTTGGTTTATGGATGGAGGCACTCAAAATCGCCATTCATATACTTAATCGAGTTCCAAGCAAGTCGGTGCAGAAAACACCATATGAATTATGGACAGGAAGAGAACCCTCACTTAAGCACTTATGTGTGTGGGGTTGTCCAGCTGAGGCAAAGGTTTTTAACCCAAATAGTGAAAAGTTAGACTCTAAGACTGTCAGCTGCCATTTCATTGGCTATCCAGAAAGATCGAAAGGATATCGATTCTATTGCCCTGATAGATACACGAAATTTGTTGAAACAAGACACGCTGTGTTCTTGGAGGATGACATGATCAGGGGGAGCAAGGTAACACGTGAAATTAGACTTGAGGAGAAGCGGGTACATGTACCTACTCCAATGGTTCAAGAACCATTCTTTACGTTACCTGCTACCGATGTTGCACCAGCAGAACAGGACGCTGTGGTGACAACGCATGTTGTGAGTTCTCCCATAGCGACAACAAATGAACAAGAGGAACCTGTCCATCAGGAGCCTGTAGAACCAAATGTCGCTTATGAGGAAGAACAACAACCGCCCATAGTGAATCAAGTGCCAGAGGCCCCTAGAAGGTCTCAAAGAGCTAGAAGGTCAGCTATTCCAGATGATTATGAAATTTATGAAACTGAAGAATTCCATATGGAAGATGACCCTATAACTTTTGAAGAAGCCATGAGAAGCGAACACTCATCAAAATGGTTTCAAGCCATGAAAGATGAGATGAAATCTATGAACACCAACAAGGTTTGGGTTCTAGAAAACATTCCTAAAGGAGCTAAGAAAGTAGGCTCCAAATGGGTCTATAAGACGAAATATGACTCCCAAGGGAATATTGAAAGACACAAAGCGCGACTTGTGGCTAAGGGTTTTACCCAAAGAGAAGGGATTGATTACAATGAAACTTTTTCCCCAATTTCTTGTAAAGATTCTTTCAGAATTATTATGGCACATGTGGCTCACTATGATCTAGAATTACATCAGATGGATGTAAAGACCGCATTCCTAAATGGGGATTTGGATGAAAATGTCTATATGGCACAACCGAAAGGTTTTGTCGTAAAAGGAAAAGAAAATATGGGATGTCGTCTGAAAAGATCCATTTATGGTTTGAAACAAGCTTCGAGACAGTGGTACTTGAAGTTTGATAAAACTATAAAGGGTTTTGGGTTTACAGAAAATGTCGAGGACAATTGTGTCTATGTGAAATTTAAAAATAAGAAATACATATTCCTGATCCTATATGTAGATGATATCTTACTTGCTAGTAGTGATGTCAACCTACTATTGGAAACGAAGAAATTCTTGTCCTCGAACTTTGATATGAAAGATCTCGGTGAAGCTTCGTTTGTCTTGAGAATTGAGATTCATCGAGATAGAAGAAAAGGGGTATTGGGATTGTCGCAGAAGGCATACATAGAAAAGGTTCTGAAGAAATTTAGTATGCATGCGTGTAGTCCATCTCCTGCTCCGATTGTCAAGGGCGATAAATATGGGGAACATCAGTGTCCCAAGAACCAATATGAAATTGATCAAATGAAAGCGGTACCGTATGCTTCGGCAATTGGAAGTTTGCAATATGCTCAAACGTGTACACGCCCTGACATAGCGTTTGTTACCGGGTTACTTGGCAGATATCAAAAGAATCCAGGAATTGAACATTGGAAATTAGTGAAGAAAGTCTTGCGTTATTTGCAAGGTACGAAAGGTCTCATGTTGACATATGAAAAATCTGATTCCCTGCACATAGATGGGTATTCAGATTCCGATTATGCTGGAGATGAAAGAAAATCCACATCGGGATATATCTTTACTCTTGCTAAAGGAGTGATATCATGGAAAAGTTCGAAACAAACAGTGACTACATCCTCGACAATGTACGCCGAGTTTGTAGCTTGTTATGAGGCCTCGGGGCAGGTAAATTGGTTGAAGAAATTTGTACCCGGATTGAAAATAATTGAAAGTATAGAAAGACCGATGCGGTTGTATTGTGATAACAACCCAGCGGTAGAATATGCTCACAACAATAGGTCAAGTGGTGCTGTCAAACACATTGACATAAAGTACTATGTTGTGAAAGATAAACTTCGGGATCATATCATAAATCTTGAGCATATACGAACAGAAAAGATGCTAGCGGATCCGCTCACAAAAGGCCTTCCACCCAGTGTGTTCAGAGGACACATAGCTGGCATGGGTTTAAGGGAGAGCCTATGATTCCCGAAGAATAAGAAGAGCCCAGAATGATAAAAAGTTTATTTCCAAAATAGAAAGGTGTGTAGTAGCTGTTAGTCTAATGACATGAATTGTTGTGACGATGAAGCATGCTCTATATACTAATCTGTGATGGAATTGAAAAGAATTGGAATATTGAACTCGAATGAGAATTGAAGAATAAAAAGAATTGTGTGAGATATAGGGGGAGAATGTTGAAATTAGATCTCCTACCGTTAGGCCCAACGGACTAACGGGCGCTAGGTCTGCGCCCTGATCGGGGGCACCCAACCTTGTGGTTGGTGGGCCCCCGTCGCACAGCGCTATAAAGACTAGGTGGGGGCCGGGGCGCTAGGCACGAGACAAGAGATTGACCTAGCCGCCGCCAGTTCCCCACCGACATCTAAAACCCTAGACCGATCCGAAGAGGGGCGCTGCCAGCGACGGGAAGCACCACCATCGCCGGCGAGCACCCAGACGTGACCACAGACGCTACGATGGCCATGGAAGGTGGCGGCTCTACCTCCAACTCCAACCCTGACCCCGGCACAACCGCCGCCGCCACTGCACCTCCTGCTGTGGACTCCTCTGGTCTGTTTTCTATCATCATCTCTCTCTGTGCACATCTCATGACATATCTATCTACGTACTCGAATCTCCATTGGATTCGCTCCTAGACGATCCTAGAAACTCTAACATTGAGGACTTTACCTTAGCTTTGCAATCTGCAGCCCGGGGCATTGGCTACCAACCACAGAAGTTCAATCTTGGACATCAGGACATGGTCACAAGGCTATGTCGTTGCTTCTACAATGTCGGTCATCAAAATCCAAGCATTCGCTCGTGAAAGTCGCGTCTCATGGCATAGCTATCACGCAAATACATCAACCAATTCCACTTCCTTGCAAGCATTGTTAATCGCATAAGAAATATTAGGTCAATGCTTGCGCGTACTTTGCTAATAAAATTGCTTGCACGTACGAGCAAGAAGAAAAACGGTGCCATATTGAAGAGATGTATATATATACTGTATATAATAAACAAACCCTTTGCCTTCCGTTTGTGTACGTTAGCACGCGAGTGTTGTGGAGGAAATGGGGAGCAGCGCGGCGCAGCAGCGTAGGCGGCAATGGACCCTGGCTCTGGTGACCGCGGCGGCGCTGCTGGAGCGTGCGGACGAGGCGCTGCTTCCCGCGGTGTACAAGGAGGTAGGCGAGGCGCTGGGTGCGTCGCCCACCGCGCTGGGCTCCCTCACGCTGTGCCGCGCGCTCGTGCAGGCCCTGTGCTACCCGCTCGCGACGTGCGCCGCGGCGCGCTACGACCGCGCGCGCGTCGTCGCCGCCGGGGCATTCCTCTGGGCCGTTGCCACGCTGCTCGTCGGCGCCTCGGGCACGTTTCTCCAGGTCAGTGACTTCCACGAGTAGTTTGGTGTCGTTTCCCCACCCACTGGCCACCGCACACTGGCAAAGGGGGGCATTCCAAACAGTTTTTTTTTTTTGTTCCTTCGGCTTTAGCGATTGCTGCACGTATATATGTTGCAGATGGCGTTGGCCAGGGGCTTCAACGGCGTCGGGCTGGCGCTCGTTGTGCCGGCGATCTACTCCCTGGTGGCCGACTACAGCGACGACGCCACGCGTGGCACGGCGTTCGGGTGGGTGGCGATGGCGCTAAGCATGGGCCATGTCGCGGGGAACACCCTCGGCGTGCTGCTAGCGGCCACGAGCTTCCTCGGCGTACCAGGTTGGAGGCTGGCGTTCTACGCCCTCGCCTTGGTCAGCGCCTCGATCGCCGCCCTGACGTGGCTGCTCGGCGCCGACCCCCGCCCGTCAGCGCGAAGGCCGCCACGGCCGCGGCCACGCTGGCCCAGCTCGCCCGGGAAGCCAAGGACGTGGTGAAGGTGCCGACGTTCCAGCTCATCGTGGCGCAGGGCGTGGCTGGGTCGGTGCCGTGGTCGGCGCTCGGCTTCGTCGCCATGTGGCTGGAACTCGTCGGGTTCACGCACTGGCAGACGAGCGTGCTCACCAACCTCAACAGCCTCGCCAACGCGCTCGGCGCGCTGCTCGCGGGGTTCGCCGGGGACCCAGTGGCGCGGCGGTTCCCCAACACGGGCAGGATCGCGATTGCGCAGGTGTGCACCGCGTCGAGCGTCCCGCTCGCCGCCGTCATGCTGCTCGGGCTCCCCGACAACCCCTCCGCGGGGGCCGCGTACGCCGCCGCGTTCTTCATCTTCGGCATCGTCTCGCCCTGGTGCTCCGCCGCCACAAACAAGTGAGAAAGTGACACCACCCACGGTAGAAGGGCTTTTTGCTCCCGTCTAGCAACTCGCTCACCGCGCAGTCCTTTTGCAGCCCAATTTTCGCGGAGATCGTGCCGGAGAAGGCGAGGACGACGGTGTACGCGTTGGACAGGTGCTTCGAGACGGTGTTCGCCTCGTTCGCGCCGCCCCTCGTGGGCATCCTGGCGGAGCGCGTCTTCGGGTACCAACCGGCCGCGTCCAGCACGAGCGTGGAGGCTGACAGGGAGAACGCCGCCGCTCTCGGCAAGGCGGTCTTCGCAGAGATTGCCGTGCCGATGATCGTCTGTTGCCTCACCTACACCGCGCTGTACTGGACTTACCCCGCGGACAGACAGCACGCGCAGACGGCCGCTCTGGAGGCGGCGGGGGATCAGGAATGCGACTGCGAAGCAAGTTTAGTTGCCCATGCTGCAGGAGCCGAGGGCTTGAACCAGGCGCTACTTGCCGGGCCAAGAACGTAGTAGTAAATTCTCAAGAATACATACTTGCCTGGCAAACCAATGGACATATTCGGTATACAAGCATTCCAAATACCAAAGATTTATTGTGCTGTATGTAAAAAACATGCTGTTGAATTGTTTCAAGGCAATTAAATTCATACATGTATATACTTCTAGAATTTGGTATTTCAGTCACGACTGATGTTTGTTTCATCCAAATATTTATTGTACTGTAAAAACATGCTGTTGAATTGTTTTAATTCAAATATAATCACACACATATATACTTCTAGAATTTGGTATTTCAGTTATGGCTCATGTTTCATCCTAGTGCAATCGGTGCCTATCTGTTCAGCCTTTAAACAGGAGTGAACTGCAAAAAAAAAAAAAAAAAAAAAAAACTCTCAAACAGGAGTAGCTGACATAGCTGAGACATGAATGGTTTCATGACAAGTGCCCAGTAGAGATAATATGGTGGGGATAAATCGGCTAGGCTGAATTACGACGGTCATAAAAATTACGCTACAGTCGGTAATTACAGGAAAAGAGAACAAAGGAAAGGAGCTATGACAAGGGATCGATTAATTTTAAGTCCTTTAAACTGAACAAACTTCTATAAAGCAAGATTCCACATGCTGTCACATAGATTATTCCCTTTATAAACCAATTACAGAAGAAAAAGGAAGAAGTGAAAATACGAGCAACCATTCATCAACCCACTAAATTTGTTTCCAGTGCTCCACTGATCAACCCTGCATCAAGCCAAATAATTTTGTTAGGAGTTGGGGCAGAACTAATTAGGACAATCATGTTTGGCATTATTGCATCAAGTTCAAAAGGTGGTTCACGATAGGAAAGGGGAAATGAACTTTTCAAAAATCACCAAGAACGATAAATATGATCTTTGCAAACAATAAATCAGAACAAAGATAGCATTTACAAACGCAGTATGAATATAGAAATATAACTGAAGCCTACATAATAACTTAACAATTGGACAATGTTAATACGCTTGAACAAGATAATACTGACACAAGGATTTGGTGAAGTTAAATACAACAAAAAGGATGAATTAATAAGAATATTAATAGAAGAAATAACATCTGGAAGAAAGATTTGGAAAGTGTGCTCACCTACTTACAAATTCAAGAAAGTTTCACATCTGTCCACTACATCCGAATATGTCGGGGTTCACTATGTCTCCACTGTTTCCAATGCTGTGGCTCAAGTTGTTAGTTGGAGATTCAACCTCATCCACTGCAAAGCGGCTTGGAATGCAAGTGCCTTTCCCGACAAACCCATGATTCCTCCCTCGTCCTTGGTCAGGCAACTTGCCAAGGGCAGAACTCTGGAAGTTAGATGAAGTGGAACCAGGGTGGCCTTGCCCAAGAGAATTTCCAAAACTATCAAAATCTTGTGAAGGCGACCAGCTGCCGCTAATATCATTTTGACTCTGCAGTAAACCATACTGCAGATTTTTGGACTGAGAAGAGAGCAAGCCAGAGTCCAAACTGGTGCTGCCACCAATATAGCCATAACTACGACTCAGCGAGTCAGTGCTCTCAGTCTTTAGAACACCTGGTGGTCTTGAGCTAACTCCCATAGCATTCTGATTAACCACATAAGGAATATTCCCACTTTGAAAATTACTAATTCCTGGTGAAGGCATTGCATTTGAGCTGTGGTTCAAGAGACCAGGAAGATTTGCTCCATGGCTACTAATCAAAGGCTGACTTGTTGAAGCTTGATTAACCATATCAAGCCCACCCAACAGACTGGTTGACGGTGAAGGTGATCTAAGAAGAGGTTCATGTTTCATGGATGGAGGAATTGATGCCAAATAACTTGAGGATTGAGATGGTATAATCAAGGATTTTGATTAGGTGAGATACCCTCACTAGATGGGAATGCATTTAACGACTGAGATGGCATAACTACACCAGAAGGTTTGACATCAATATTGTGAAGGGTTCCTGGCAGCAAGGTGTCTGGCTGTTGCTGCAGTTCATGCAATAACATATTGCTATTTTGAGAATTGCCCACATTTCCCAATGTGCTTGGTGAATCAGTCATACCAAGTTTGTTATTGGGCCAAGCTGCAAAAGATGGCAATCCTCCAACTGCTGGGTTGCTTTGAGGGAATGCACCATATGTGTTATTCTGACACTTGTATATGGGTTGACCAAATGCTATTTCTCTCTCTCCATGGGGCTTGTTGCCTTTGATCGCAGCCAGTCGCAAAGATGATTGGTCCCTTCCAGGCAATGCCAAACTGCTTGTAGGTCGACCAAGGAGTTCATCCTGCAGAGCAGCCAGAGCTTGAGGAGGGATCTGACCAGAAGCAGCCAAAGCTTGGAATTCCAGTCCTCCTAACGGAGCAACTTTAGCACTAGAAGCAGGCGCAACAAATGGATGAGGTATTCCTGCATGATGCTGAGCAATTCTCTTCAGGTAGAGTCTGAATTTCTGCACATAGAAAAAAAAAATGCTTCATATCACCATTGATGTCTTAGGCTATGAAGTTATTAAATATTGGTTGGATTTGGAGCTCAACAACAGCCAATAGAAACTAGTAAAATTAATGGTATTACATAGGGTGATAGGGCAGATTCAAAATGCTTAATAAAAAGAGGATAGATGAACCTCATCTAATCAGTTTCAGACCAATGTCTACAGTTAAATATTTATGAAAAATAGTGTCAAAAGTTGTTTGTTTTTGTGATATGCACCATGGAGAACTGGGGAAGTCATTTTTTTAGTAACATGTTTTCAGTCAAACAATGAATAGTATGACCGTTTGGTGCAATTACATGCATTCTACAATGAAATAATAGATGTTAACAATAAAAGCACAAGGCACTCAAATCTGGGTTCACTTTGGCAGGAAGCAATCTATTTATATCACTAACATGTCCAGATTAAAGTTTCAAAAAATCTATATTAAATTTAGGTAGAATAATGAGGTGTAAAATGTACAGGTGCATAAGCGGCAACATCATGTACATAATAAAGATAAAGGTGGTACTAAAACAGGTAATGTGATCAGAAGCTGGAAACCAAACCTGCAAATGGCTGGCAACATTTTCCCTGGTTAAGCCAGGGACATTCATCAATTCCAAAATTTTCTTTGGAACAGCTTCTGCAGAAAATATAAAACAAATATAAGCATGATGGAGAAGAGATGACTTCGTTCTAAGGTTCAGGTTTTTTACAGTAATAAATCAAGAAGGTACATAACTGGCAATATGAATTTATTACAGCAAATTCCTGTAAATAGAAGTAAGAACAACAAATACAAGTAGCAAAATCTTACTGTCTATTCCGAGGTGATTGACTGCATTCACAAATTGTTGATGAAGCTCAACTGACCAAACAACTCTTGGTTTCTTTGATGTAGAAGAAGGATCGCCATTTTCTAGGTCGGTTTCATCATCTTCTTTCTCTCTTTTCTTTTTCTGAGATTTCCAGCTGCCATCACCTCCATCATTTGCAGAGGAAGCATATTCATTATCATTATTGGTTGCTCTGTTACGATCGGTATCATCTAGGCTACCAGAATGCTCATGATCCTTGTTTTCATTAAATTTTTTCCTAACAACATGTTGCCAGATGTTTTTCAACTCCTCCATTCTGACAGGTTTTATTAAATAGTCACATGCTCCATGCTTAATTCCCTTCATTACAATATCCGTTCTTGAATCAGCAGACATCACTGCAAGTTTCGTCAACAATTATTAGTGATGTGTTCCAACACCACATGTTAACATACTGAACAGAAAAACAGGAAGAAATATATACTCACTGATAACTGGAAGGTCCATCTCAAGGCCTACAAGTTCAAGTAGCCTGAATCCATCCATATCCGGCATGTGGACATCACTTATTATAACATCAAAACCACGCCTATTCTCTCGCAACATAGTTAGTGCTCTTGTAGCCTGAGGACATGTTGTCACTGTAAACCAAAAGAAGAAAAGGTCAACAAGGTTTAAACTTTAAAGAACATATGCAAGTTAAATTCAATGACATGAATCAAGCAAATTTTGAGACGGCACATCCGTATTATTCAAGAACAAGCTAATCTAGCTAGATTCTGTCCCTGGGAAATAGAAAAAAGTTACTGAAAATGTGGATCTAAAAGAAAACAAATAAAACCCATCACATGCACAATTGTGTCATGGAGCAACAAGAATAGAAAAAAAAATACAAATTCAAAACCACACTGGTAACAACAAGAATTGGATTATATATTTGAATTCCAACTTAATGGGGGAAAAACATATCACGTCCTGATGCTTGTTGTGGCTTAGTCATGCATACCCAGCTGACCGGTATCAATATGAGCAACAATGGCTAAGGAAAGCATGCTCAGTAATTTCTCACGCTTTGCATTTGATTAACATTTAGGGGCCTATCCCTATGTCTAGTATTTTGCACTTTCTTAGATCTACCAAAATAGCAGCGTCATCGAAATAATGGATTCAACAGTTTTAGTTAGCTTCTAAAGCAAGCTGCACAAGGATATGTCCAGAAGACGACAAACACATCAGGAAATGAAAATAGAAAGATACGATATCACCAATCCCTGAAAAACAAATTTAAACCTGGTTCCCCCCCACTCATTTTCCCGTGCATGCATGTGGTGCTAGCGCCAACAACAGAATCACAAGAAACAAACATTTCAAGGAATTATGGGTTTCATATACATGGATATTCCCATACTAAATGCAACACAGCATGTCTGCATCCAAAGAGTATTCTCATTTAAACATAGGCCTAATATATGATTATCAGGACGTGCGAGGTAGTGACAGGTGCATCACTGATACACCACATATATACATACATGATACAATAGTGGTGGAATCCGAATTTAGCTGCGGCAAATCCTCGAAATCTAATCTTGATACTTCGATAAATGCATAAGCACTCCGAGTAACAAGCAGCAGCAGTAGCTAGGCACGTACACAGATTTCCCACATATAACGCATCCACTCAGATCTTCCTATGCAAATATATACAATCAAATCATACTACGCCCAAATACATACGTGTTAAAATTTACTTAAAACACCCGTTAGAATACTAAAGGTTTCTTAGATAGTTAGATTGATAACGGAACACCTCAAAATTCCCCACAATTTAAGGGAGGAGCGTGTGAATCGCATAAAGCAGCGCCTTACCGGACTACAAACAGATAAACCCGTAGCAAGGCATGAAACAGAAGCAAACATATATATTATTCTTAATAACAGATAGGAACACGAAGCAATCAATCGCCTCGCGGAGGCACGCCAAAGCAACCGAACCGAAACGAGGGGAGAAGGAGAGGAGCGGGGCAGTTGCTCACCGTCGTATCTGCACTCAACGAGCATCCTCTTGAGCACGAGGAGGCACGTCGGGTCGTCGTCCACAACCAGCACCTTCATCCCCACGGGGAACTCCCCTCCCCGCGCCTCTGCCGCCGCCATCTCCTATATCGAGAAAACGGAGACCTCACCTCGCTCCCTCCCGTCCCAATCACACCTCCATCGCCGCCGTAGATCCGGCGCCTAGCCGCTCGCCAGCCCGCGCCTCGGGAGCCGCCGCTGATTCAGAGACAGAAGCCGCAGGCACGGGCGGGGAAAGGGAACAGCGAGGCAGGGAGGGAGGGAGGAAGGGGTGGGGCGGGGAGGAGGAGACTAAATCGCTAAGCGTGATTAATAAAGCCAGTAAATCACGCGATTACTAGTTACTACTACTACTGCTAATGACGCCGCTGGCGACAGGGCTGCTGCGGCCTGCGGCTGCGGTTGCGGCTGGCTGCGCGTTCTCAACTTCTCTCTCGTCCCTGTCTCCCGCTTGCTTCCCACTTGCGGCGGGGCGGGCCGGTCCGCGGCGCCCTTTTCTCTCTCTCGAGATGGCTGCGTCTGCGTGCGCGCTTAGCTGGCTGCTACCGGGTGCTTCCTTTCAAAAACGGCTCGCATTGATTTTGTTTTGATTTTTTCCATTTTTTTGAAGCTCCCATACATGGTAATGAGCTTTCCATCTTTTGCGACTTTCTACCGATCAGGACTCTTGCTGGATTGCCTCAGCTGAAGTTGGTGAGGAGTGCTTGAAGTTTCCTTTTTGTGCTTGTCATTCTTAGGAGGTTGATTTATGAAGGCGTGTTTTCGAATTTGAAATTTGAACTCACCTGTACAAATTAGAAGGGTGGGGTCGGGCGACGGCGGGGTCACCGGAGGCGGGGACGATGGACGAGGGGCCCGGTGGTGGGGACGAGTCGAACGACAGCGAACGAGGCATGGGGCCACCAAGCGGGCAACGAAGGACAGATAGTTGTGAGAAGCCGGCGGCGGGGACGAGGAGTCGCCGAAGATGTAGGTATGTAGACGACTGGAATTAGGGAAGGGCGGAGACTAGAGAAGGAATTGTGGGATGGGCGGCTGGCGGCGTGGTCGTCGGTGACCAGGACGACGAACGAGGCGGGCGAGGCAGTTGCGGAAGACAAAAAGACGAGGAAAAAAACCATGTGCAGGTACCGTATTTATAGAGACGAGCTCACGTCAGGGATGACCTCCGTACAAAGTGATTACACCTATACAAACAAACTTCCTTGTAACTCGAAATTGAAAAGTTAAAATTTCTTGAAGTGCTAGTCTTATAAATGAGTCCTAAAGTTTGGTCCGATCGTACTGTAAATAAACATAGGCACACTTTTTTATTTTACAATGTTTTATTAAAATTTTGAAAACCCTATTATGAAACCAAATAGGTGCACATAACAACACTTGATTGCATTGAGCCTTTGGACTTTGGTCCATCAATACTGTGTTTTTTCTTTTCATTTGTTTCTTGCCCAAAGACATTTGAGCGACCATATTTGTCCCATATTTTAAGATCACCCTATCTTATTGACGCAACTGAAGCGGCTTAACTATCGCTAGCAATTCTATTACTCTCCAATTAGAGAAACAGGTGAAGCTGCTATCTTGAGGACCCATGCCTTAGGATAGTGATGGATACCTATTTTCCCCTTTCATGCGAGTCAAAATACTAGTCTATGTCATGACTTTCCGAGATGAAGCTAAAATTTTAGAGCAATTATTATATTTGACAATTGACAATGCAACCAGCTCAAGGGGCCGAACTTATTATATTGATTGAGAACACCTATGAAATATAAAATAATATGTAACCTGAAACGAACATTTGCCCTAAATCATCTCATGAAAATTATTAACATCATTATATCTCATTTGGTTGTTTATAAACATGTGCATGCATGATTCTCTCGATTGTATGAGTTAGGTTTTGTTTGGGCATCTCCAGCAAGGTCCTTAAATCAAAGCCCATATTTTTTATTTAAAGGTTTTTCTTATTTTTTTAGTCTTAAATTTGTTGTTCATACTCCAGCAGTAGCCCTCAAATTAGACCCCTCAAATTCTTTAATATACATTGACAATTGAGAACCATCTATCATCTCTATCAAAAAAAAAAAGAGACATGAAAAAATAGGGGTGAAGCAGGGGCAGCAAATGTAGGGGGTGAAGAGAGAAAAGTAGGGGGCCAACAGAAATAGGGGGTGTAGTAGGTGGAGTTGATTTATTTGACCTCTACTACTCTTAAATCTAAAGTAATCTAAAGTAGGGACCAAATAGAAGTTATTGTTAGAGATGCTCTAAACTAATTGTTAGCTGTTAAAAACAGCTCTTATGGATCTAAATGCCTGAACTTATAGTCTAACTAATAACTCAAAATAAATTATTTAGCTAATATTTTTTTGGGTACTAAATAAATTATTAATAGCTGATGAAAATTATTAACTGGTACTGCTAATTATATTACCTAGTAGTCGGATCCAAACGGAGCTAAGCTGGTTTCCTCTAATAATTAGTTGCCTGAATAGTCCGCTAATAAAAAAAACTATTAGCTGGTTTCCTCTAACAATTAGCTGCCCGAATCTAATAAACAGGTCCTTGTTGTTTGATCTTGAAAATAGCCAACAACTGTATCTCAGGTGAATAGCTAGGTCTGTAAGTCTCGTGTTCATTACTCCCTTCATTTTAAATTATAAAATGTTAGTTTTTTCAGATCCATAACTTTTGTTATGCACATAGCCATATACTCTCTCCGTCCCTGAAAGAGTCAATTCT
Source organism: Microstegium vimineum (assembly GCA_022036555.1). Taxonomy (NCBI): domain Eukaryota; kingdom Viridiplantae; phylum Streptophyta; class Magnoliopsida; order Poales; family Poaceae; genus Microstegium; species Microstegium vimineum. The sequence goes on from CM039139.1 coordinate 16,013,066, forward strand.
TAGAATCCATGCCAGTCAAACTTTTTTAACTTTGACTAACTTTATAGAAAAATGTAACAACATTTATGATTTAAAATAAACACCATGTAAAAATATGTTCTTAGATAAATCTAATGATACTAGTTATATATCATAACTTTTAATATTTTATTCTAGAAATTTGGTCAAAGTTCAAAAGATTTGACTTAGGACAAACCCAAAAATTCATTCTTTCAGGGACGGAGGGAGTATTATGTTTAGATACATTACAATACTATGAATCTAGAAAGTAGAAATACCAAAATATCTTATAATTTAATTTAGGATAGAGGAAGTAATATTTTGTGTTAGCTAGCAAAAAATCCATCACGCGCCAGCCAATGCGTTGCTATAATGGAAAAAAACAGTTTGTATGCGTGGAAAATGATGTGCGTTACGGTTTGGACCTCGCAGATTATCAAATATGATTATGTGATTTGTCACTGGTGAAGCCGTGCAAGCATGGCCGTCGCCCGTCGCCTTCCAACACCTGGGGCCTGGTGGGGGCTGGGTGCAAGGCGCGGCCACAAGGTGGGTCACACGGCGCCCGCCAGGGAGAGGGAGGCGCAGCCGGCAGACCATAGCTCAATGACTGCGCGTCTATACGTCATGATTGGTCAAGGTTTACCTGCGGTTGAGGGATCGGATCCTTTGAGTTTGAGATGTGTGCGTGACAACTGACAACTGACAAGCGCTGCATGTGACGGGACTGGACTGCTCGGGCTGTGCAAGTGCAACACACGGCCGGACGGTCGAGAGGCGAACAAGTGCAAGTGCTACTAGGCTGACATGCTGGCACCACAGCCAGCAGTCCAGGGCAGAGGACACGAGCATGATGGGCGAATCATGTGAGTTCTCCTGGCACTTGGCGACCTACTTGGCTGGTTGATTAATCGAGCATGGTCTACTTGTTACAAAAGAGTACTAATGTGCAACTGTATATAATAAACAAATGTTGCAATCTGATAATATATCTTCTAGGCGTAGGATTCATATATTCATTCATTCGGTACCCCATGGCTACCGTGAAGTGGAGTACCTGATTCAGTCCCCAGGATGGAAAACTCCATGTAGTCCCAAGTCCCAACCAGAACTGATGAACAAGACATTCAGCAACCGAAAGAAACTTTTATGCAATTGGAGCAACTCACCCGAGTTTCTTTCCTCTAATTTTTGTAGGGCATTGAGAAAATATATGCCTTGTTCGCTAGATTTATCAGTCGGTTTATCAGCCACCGAAACAGTGTTTTTCTCTCACAGAAAAATAGTAAAAAGCAGCATCAGCCGGCTTATCAGCCAAAAAACGACCAAGCGAACATGCCGATAATGTACGACTTCAGGCAATAGTTGCCCATGCAGATTGATTTGATAAAAGGTAGTCTTTAACCATGTTTGGATTTTACGGTCTAAAAACTTAAGCACTAAACAATGGACTACTTTAACCCTTGAGGCTCCAAACATATGGTATAAAATGATGTCCAATGTTTACCTAACCTTACAAAAAAGTATAATAGACCACACAAGTGAGCTAAAGTGGTATAAAATATTGCACTTAACTTAGCTAACTAAACTTTAGACCATGAGATCCTAATAGGACTTGATGACACATGTGCCTCATGTGTAAGTGGGAGAAATTGTCCATCACTGTTTATCTTTCTTCTTGTCTCCTTATCTATCATCTACAATCTCTCTCTTCTTTCTCCCATGATAATCAATGTTGCTCTTGTTGCTCAATGGAAGCACAACAAGTTGTGCAGGGGTTGGTGTGACGAGGCCTGTGTGGCTCGCCAAAGCCATACCTCTTAAGTCATCACCCTCCGTGCTCGTGGCACCTTGGATGACATGCTAATTCTAACAACGAGTAGTTTGACAAGGCCAATCTCCTCTTGTGGAGTAGATTCACTATTGTAGCTCAAACCATTTTGAAAAACATTACAAAAAAAGGCGCTAATGACAACGTTGTAATAATTTGTATGAAGTTTGTGAAGAGCCCGGAGAAGCTACGTTTTTTATACGTCTAGCTCTCCAATACAAAAACGCCTCCGACTCTTCAGACTCCCCTTATAAGGTTTTATGCTTTAGACAATCTTTTGGCACGACCCCATGGCAAGAGCTATAAAAAACTGAAAACCGGAGCCATGGCAAAGAAACTCTAAATCAGAGGAGTAAAAAAAAATACAGTCTGTGTGAGCAATATCATATTTCTCCATCTCATTCTCTATATATTTTAGTTAGAAAAGGTGATTAGTTTTCTCGAAGTTGCTCTTGGCTCTAGTTTCTTGCATGACCAATTGGCTACTACTGCCAACGCAAAAGAGAAGCCACCGTGACAGGGCATCAAAGTCGCCCATGGATTTTGACCTCCACTCCACCGTTTGTTCTCTCCATCATCGACTCACAACCCCCTAGTAGTCCTAGACCTGGCTCTAGGTAGGAAGGAGATATTCCTAGACTGAAACAAGCCCTTGAGATTTTACAAAGAACTAGTACGATTTGAGTGGTATGCCAAGCAATTATATATGGGACACAAATCACTCGTCTAACTGCTTTATTTGTTTGATGGTACTACTATCAAGGCAACGTGCTGAGCAACAGCTCGATAGGTGTGCCAGCTTGCCATGAAATGGCCGCTCGGTCAATGGAAAAAGCGCCATATTTTGCTCGAAAAAAAGAAATAGCACCACAGTAGCGCACAAAGTTACACGGATCAGCAAGATTCCTAGGAGAGAGGTTGTGTTAGGTGCTGGACGCCTGGACCGCGATTTCTTTTGTACAGCATAGTAGTGCCAGCAGCAGGAAGGCCTCGACGGCACAGGATGGCCGGGGAAGGCTGTGTCGATGCGCGTACGGGATGCTAGGGAATCTCGGGGCTCCGCTTTCGCGAATTCTTTTTGCGCCCCCCGAGAAAGGATAGACGGCTCCGGTTGTGACTGCTTCCAGTGGCCGTGGCTAAAACCCACCTGACGCCGAATCTTTCTGTGCGTGCCACCACTCACGGCCGCACAAGTGGTTCCGGTGGTGACGCCTGACGCGCAACTGAGCTGCTGTACTAGTACTCCTACTAGTACTTGAACCGCTGTTGGACCGCAATACTGCACCGTTTGCAGTAAAAAATCTACGCACTGGTGTACTGTATGAACGACGCTAGGGGCAATCCCACGCTACTGCTAGCGCACTGCATGCTCTGTCGCGGATAGACTGCATGCACTCTCGCGGGACAGCGGTGGCAGCCTGGGTGGGGGCCGTGTCCTCGTTTTGTGCACACAACTATTTCAACAAACTAAAAAATACGTATATAACTCATAAACTAAAAATCCAAATTAAATTACGTTTACACCATTAAATTTATTTCAATAAATACTTCAAAACAAGATCTCAGATGAATATATTTCGATAAAGTTATAGATGAGCTCTAATATTAATAATTGCCATAGAGTACAAAATATAGAGGACAATGAGTGCGGAAGAAATATGTGTATAGGAAAAAATCTTAATGATTAAGACAAATAGAGGATGAATTTAGAGGATTAGCAGTGCGGACAGTCTGAGCCGGAGAGCCCGGAGCGCCGAGCGCTGGTGTGAGTGTTTTACCGGAGTGCTGCTACTCCGGTCCATGCCCGCCGTTTGGAAGCGTTCGTTTGGCGGTTTGGTGTTGATACTCTTTGCTTCGACGCCGTTCTGCCTACGTCGGTCGCGGTCCCGCTAAAAGCGAATTAGCGCGTGATCAAGCCAGCCAGCCGACACGTGTGCTGGCGGTGTACTCGGGGCCCTCGCAGAACGAACGCAGCTCCCGTTTCTGTCGCTGTCGCGTGGGACGAAACTAATTAACTAATGCTGTCATTGCTGTGTGCCCCTAGAAAGCGGAGTAACCGTCAGTCAGCTCGAGCCGGGCCGGGCGGCCAGCCGCGGCTTCCGACTGGCAGATCGCAGCAGAGCCGTAGGGCCGGACCACGAGTCCACGACGAGGAGTTGCACATGGGAGATGGGTGTCGTCAGCTTAGGACCACCATCTCTGACCGAACAGCCGGAATGGCTCCCGTAGGCCCAACGGGGACGAAGCAGCTGAGCCGTAGGCCGGCGGGAGTAGCCGCGCGGCGGCTTCCGAGGGCCGCGGGCGCGTGCACTTTCGGTCGCCTTTTCTCCATCAGCCGCCACTGCGTCGTCTGCTGCCTTCCTTACGTTACGTTACGCATGAGCAAATTTTCTCGCGCGCGCGAGGACGTCGGTTTCCGGGTCCAGTCGTGCACCCGCGCGTCGCCGTGCCACCTCAACGCTGTTCGTGGTTATCCACAGGGAAAAGAGGAGACCACGACGTGGCGACCAGCGACCCCGAGCTGCAGCCACTGCTTGGATGCCAGCTTTTCTGCTCTGCAACCGGATCAAAGCCAGGGATCTCTGCAGACACTCTGCTTACCGGAGCGTCCAAGTCCAACCCCAGACTGTGTTCAGTTCAGCTATCAAAAGAACACACACGGCCCGCCGGCCGCATCTGCATGCAAACTTAAAGGAGTAGTACGATGGGCAAAAAAAAATGATCTTCCATACAAAAGTTTTATCAAACTCCACACGGGTCGGCAAAATCAATTTTTGAAAGGCAAAGAGTTGGTTGGTGCAGCCTACGAATCTGAAGCAAAATGTCACAATAGAACCCTACGAATCTAAATGGTCACCGGGTGCTTGTCCTGAAATGTGCCTTTCTAACCACTACCGAACATACGATGAATAGGAGCCGTACATATTTGAGCATTGCCCAGCAAGTTGTTCTTGGTCCACAGTGTTCTTTCCAGACAGATGGCTGAGAAAATCAGTGTGCAGCGCGTGACCAGCCTTTGTCACAGAAAAGGAAAAGTTAGGTTCAGGTGCCACAAGAGAGCTCCAAGGATTAGCATAAACAGGACAACAAAGTAGAAGGAAAAACAAGGAAATCTGTTTCTCTTAAACAGAGAATCTTCTTGCACAAAAAGGGTACGCAGAGAATATGCTATGGCTTCAGACAGACACTATTTCTCAGAACCACCTGTTGCTTGAAAGCATGAGGTTGCGATGCGCCAACAAAACAACAAAAAAAACAGGTGGTCTGTAGCATAAGGTCACATCAGAACAATGAGTGTCAATGCAACTTCCAAGGCTTTAGCTGAAATCACAGTAACGGTACTCTTTGTTATTGATGTACCCTTTTGGATAACTATAATTATGGCCTAACTTTTACTATGCCTCTGATCTATTAACGGTATATGAAGTCACTGTCTGGTCTTTTCACTGTCATGAACTACATGATCTTTTTACCAACCACTACAAATGGGATTGAAAATCTATTAACGGTATATGAAGTCAGTGTCTGGTGTATTCACTGTCATGAACTAAATGATCTTTTTACTTACCACTACAAATGGGATTGAAAATTAACTTTATACAGGAACTAGACAGCCAAAACTATAAAAAGTGAGACCGTGCAAAATGAAACCCCCTCAAATGAGACACCGACTTACAAAAAATAAATAAAATGAACAGAGTAATGTAACACTATATGTGTGAGAAATCAACACAAAATGACCACCAACATGTTACCGAGATATGGTGAAAATCAAGTTTTTATTAGTTATCACATGATCAAGAAGATATGTATCAGTAAACGAAAACCAACAGTGTGACTGAGCAGTAATTTCAAACACCGTGAATACATAGGATCCAAAATAAAAAATAATGAAACAAAAAGTACATTGGTGTTGTCTCGTAGGCGGTCTCCACGTAATTTTAAAACGACTTAATAGACAATATGGGTCTTTTAAATTGTCCCATGGTACCTCACAATTCCTTAATTTATGCATACAATAAAAGTAAACTTGTGAGTTGCATGATCACAAAAACTCATACAATGGTACAATAGTTGTCTAATAATCTTAAATTTTAGCTCATGAGGCAGTTCTTAAACAACGGCCTCTTTCTCTCTCCCCTCTCCCTTCCTACACATCAGTAAAAAAACCTACGTGGCATTGCATGAGACGGAGTATGAGACAGCTAACATATAGCAATGTACTTGCACTAAGTAGTAACTAGTGAGAAGAAGAGCATGAACATGGGATTTATTAAAGGTGACTCTTCTATGATTATAATTTTTAAGTAAAGGAAAGGAACTTATGACTTATGAGGCAGTTGTTAACTTATAACACACATAAGAAGACAGTAGTAAGTTGAATGAAGAAGGTACCTTATAGGCAATTATATGAGCAATTGGAAATCCCTGGTTACCATTCTGTGCAAACAGCGAGAAGTCACCGATAAGATCTAAAATCTTGTGGCGGCAAGGTTCATCCTCGAACCGCAGTGGTGGATTCAGCCAACCACCAGATATGCTGTCAAATTACCAAACAACTGACATAGTTGAGAGAAAATACACAATTCAAATAATACGACAGTTTCATTGCCAGACCATAAGTCGCAACATCATCAAGGCGCAAAGTTTTGAAAGGAAGGAATACGAGAAAACAATAGTCCCAATGGTCCTGCTGGTTGAACTCCGTTGCACACTGCACACCACTGGATGGTCAACAACTAGCTGACTTGATGTTGATGACTTTATAAATAAACGATTTATGTAGCAGCAGTACGTATTCATATTAAACTAGTCAAGGCAAAAGATGGCATTCACCGCGTAGTAGTTACCTTGGAAGTACAGATAAAAAGCTCCTACTAAAATAAACTTTATTCAATGTTCAGACTACCTGTTCATATAAATTATTGATTATTCGATACAAATGATAAATACTGACTATACTCTATTAACAAATTTCATCTGGATTGCTACTCATGAAGCCATTTTTAACATAAGATATTTAACAAATAAACCAACAAAAAAGGTTAATGTTGTAGTTGCACTACCGATATTGAAATAAGTCTGAACTGTGGGTTGCCTTGTATTCACAACATGACAACTGATCCAGAAGAATATAAACCTTCAGTAAATTGGCCAACTAGGATAACCTCTAATAGGCAGTTTTACACAACATGAAATAAACAAGTAACATTTTCCAGCATATTGTTCTTCACCTGCAAACCATAGCGTTTTCTAGTGACCCTCCTTTGATGAGTCCAGCAGCACGCATTTTTTCAACCTGGTGAACTCAAAAATGCAGCAAGCAGAAGTGAGTCACTAGGTAGTGTGATTCATGACCAAAAAAATGTTTTTTAACAAAAAAATAAATAAATACAGAACCCCATAACAAAAGACCTTGCAACCTCCCAATAAAGCAGGAGAAAAAGAAGTAAAGCCAAGTGCTACAGGAGCAGAGAATTTGTGAGAAAGTTATAACAAATAATTCTGGATCCTTCAAAGAAAAGAAAAGGCAGACAGGACAAAGGCAGCAAACTTGTGAGGACAACATAGGGGTACTGTTAAGTCCTTATCCAAGCAAGAATAATGCAATTGTTATAGAGTACCCTAAAAGATGAAAACGGATATAATGCCATGTATCACAAAATCATCAGTTCATGACAAAGTAAATTAGCATTAACCGTGTGCTAGGTAAGTAACTTAATCCTGCACTAAGGAGGTTTTCTCAAGTAAAATATGCATGTAAGTGTGGACCCAAACAGTTGTAAATACACGATAGTAGCAGGTAATGTAATCTTATAAGAGAGAATGCAAATGCATATTAACAAAAGGAGACAGAAGTGATGAAAAACATATACTAGATGTATGAGTAAACCTCTTCAAATATACAGAAAGTTCTTGCAGGCGCAATCTTGCTTGAGTATATATTATCATCCAGGAATGTAGAAACCCATTGACACCCAATCGTTGGCACCTGCAATAGATGCACACGTTGCTCAAGTTACATACAATTCTGAAACTTTTTCAACATTATAGTAGTCCAAAAGCAGTTAAAAGTTAGAAAATATGACACCAGATGTCATATAGTAAGCACAACACAAGGTATCAGACTGAACCAATGGATGGACATTTTATTAACAAACAAGAAAGATAGTATACTAGTACTTCTTCCTTCTTCCATAAAGAACAATTGATGGCCATAACATTAACAATAACAAAGCTAAGCCTAAACAACTCATAAACAGAAATGTTTTACCTTAATTCTCATGTTCCAGTACACATTATTTGTATGAGCAATAGAGTATGATACACAGCTCTCTTGCGTGTTTGAGAGAGAGAAAAAAAGAGCAACAGAGTATGATATATATTGGTGATGCAACACATCCTGCCTCGGACTATGCCATAAAACATGTGCAAACTGAAAAGGCAGCCACAACATGGATATCAAAACGATGCAATGGGCTCCAACTAAATCATGCCATACATGAACACAGAACAAAATCAGATCCAAAAAAGTCAATTTGGGGTGACATTTATCTGTGTTCAAATTCATAGTGATCGAAGAACCAACCATTTGTGTATATAGTGGTCTAATGTTGATCATGCATAAACAATGCATCACTGGATCATAAGACATGATCCAGTTTCATATCCATAACGAACTAGCCTTTTACTTATTTCAGAAGGAAGAGATGAATATACCTTTGGGAAATCAATGCCATAGGTGATGTGGATTTGCGAGCTAGGGAATGCAGCTATAAAGCCATTATCTTTCCGTAGGTAAACAGGCTGATGAATTTCAGGCGCCAGTTTATCCAACTTTTGCCCATTGGCATCCTCTGCCGCACGCAAGCCAACGCTTTGTATGGCTTGTACCCACTCTTGCGCTGATCCATCAAGCAAAGGAATCTGGCATTGCTTAAGCACTTTCACATAAATCGAAAACACAACGATAACTCAACACCTTCCCACCAAAGGTATTAACATTGGCAGTAAAGGAACTAAAACAAGGTGGGAAATGGGCAGACATCCGCGCACCTCGTCACCGCCGCTAACCTCGATACGGCAGTTGTCGACGCCAAGCGCCTCCATCGCCGAGAGAAGGTGCTCCACCGTCCGGACCCGCGTGTGGGCGCGCCGAAGCGTCGTGCAGAGCTGCGACCGTGGCTCGGCGTTCCCCACCTCTGCCGCCACCCTCGCCTCCTCCTCCTCACCCTCCACAAGGAAATACCTACCCTCGCCAGCTTGCGTCGGGAACAGCGTGGCGGTGACGCGCGCTCCCGAGTGGAGCCCCACGCCCGACCTGCTCACCGCCGCCGCTAGCGTTTGCTGCAGGCGCCCCGTCTGGCAGAGGAGGGGTTAGTCTACCAGAGTTTCAGTCAAATGTTTCCAAACACTAGAGCGTCGCTGACTTACCGGCTTCCAGGAGAAGGCTGCGCGGGAGACGGACGTGAGGGCTCGGGCGGCGGCGGAGGCCATGGCGGCGGCGGGAAGGTAGCGGAGGCAGAAACCGCAAAGTCATCTATACTGCTGATGGGGAGAAAAGAAAAAAAAACGCCGGGAGCCCGGGACACCTGGAACATCAGTACTCTACCCCAGTTTAGGATTCCCGGTTTTTTTCCGGTTCCACAGAAAAACCCGAAACCAGACCCAGTCCCCCACAGTCGACTCCGGAACCTCCAGCAGCCCCTCCGCCGAAGGCCCCGTCAAGCACGCCACCGGCCATTCCCATGTCTATAGGCCGCCTCGGCCGCGCGCCCGCGTCGCTATTCCTGATCCAGTCCTTCACCACCGCCACCGCTCCGCCAGCCGCGTCCACCCCTTCATCCGCGGGCTTCCTCGCGGACCACCTGCTCGACGAATTCTCCCGCCCGCGCGCCACCCGTGACGCGGCACGCCTCCGCCGCCTCGCGTCGTACCTCACGCCGCCCGCCGCAGAGTCCGTCATCCTCCGCCTGCCGTCCTGGCGCCACGCGCTCGACTTCTTCCACTGGGCCTCCGAGCAGCCGGGCTTCCGCCACTCCTGCTATTCCCTCAACGCCATGGCGTCACTCCTGCCACCGCACCAGCGCGCGCACCTCGACCGCCTCGCCACCGACGCGCTCGCCTCTCGCTGCTCCATGACGCCCGGCGCGCTGGGGTTCCTCCTCCGCCGCCTCGGCGCGGCTGGCCTCCCGGACACCGCTGCCCGCGTCTTTGATGCAGCGAGGACGACGCTCGGCTGCGCCCCAAACTCGTACACGTACAACTGCCTCCTCGACGCGCTCGCCAAGGCCGGCCGTGCGGAAGACGCCGAGGCGCGGTTGCGGGAGATGGTGGCGAGTTGCGGTGACGACAGCGTCGACAGGTACACGCTCACCTCGCTCCTAAATTGCTACTGCAACGCGGGGCGTCCTGAAGACGTGAGCGCCGTGTTACAGAGGATGAGCGAGAGGGCCTGGGTGGATGAGCACGTGTTCACGATGCTTGCTGTGGCGTTCAGCAAGTGGGGAAAGGTGGAGGATGCAGTTGAGCTGATTGGGAGGATGGAGGCACTTGGCATGGGACCAAGCGAGAAGACATTGAGCGTTCTGGTACATGGGTTTGCCAGGCAGGGGAGGCTTCATATGGCCATGGATATGTTTGGTAAGATGTCCAGTTATGGATTCAGTGTGGATTTGGCGATGTACAGTGTGTTAATTGAGGGGCTGTGTCATGGAAACGAGATGGGGAAGGCTGTGAAATTGTTCGAGGATATGAAGAGGGACAGGGTTACACCTGATGTCCGCTTGCTCAAGAAGATGATTGAGGCATTCTGTAGACAAGGAGATTTCTCTACTGTTGGCCCATTCATTAATGAAAATGCAGTGCATCTGAAACCCGGCAGTGCTGTCCTATTATATAATGTGATTCTTGAAGGTCTTACTAACCATGGAGAGGTAGAAGCAGCATATCAATTGCTCAGCTCCATGGTGCGTGGTCAGAGAGTTAGTGATGATGATACTGTTGGTGTGCATATTTTTGTTATCTGTGAAGATGTTAAACCAAACTCTGATTCGTTTAACATTGTTGTGTGCGGCCTTTGTAAGGTTAAGAAGCTGGATCTGGCTTTGGATCTCACAAAGGACATGGTTGGCCTTGGTTGCAAGGGAAAGCTTTTGATGTTTAATGATTTGATACTTGAATTGTGCAATTCTGATAGACTAGATGAAGCATACGAGATATTCAACCAAATGAAGGGTCTTGGTTTGAAACCCTCCGAGTTCACATATAATTCATTGTTTTATGGTATTTGTAGAAGAAAAGATACTGGTGCTGCCACTGATCTACTGAGGGAGATGCGGACAAACACGCACAAACCATGGATTAAGAACTGCACAGAGATGGTGCAACAGCTTTGTTTCAGTGGCAGGATAACAGAAGCCTTGCAATTTCTCGATGAAATGTTAAAATTAGGTTTTCTTCCTGACATTGTCACGTACTCTGCTGCCATGAATGGGATGTGTAAAATTGGAGAGATAGAAAATGCATTAGGGGTTTTCCGTGACATTTCTTCCAAATGTTATCTTCCAGATGTGGTGGCACATAATATCTTGATAAATGGATTCCGGAAAGCAGGTAAGTTTGATGAGGCGCAAGAAATCATGGAAGAAATGTTGAGTAAGGGTCTGTTTCCTTCTGTAGTTACCTACAATCTTATGATTGATATTTGGTGCAAGTCTGGAAGAATTGACAAAGCAATCACTTGCGTATATAAGATGATTGATGAAGAGAAGCCACCAACAGTTGTTACATATACAAGCTTGTTAGATGGACTCTGTAATGCTGGAAGGCCCGATGAAGCCATCGTTTTGTGGTGCAAAATGAGGGAAAAGGGCTGTTCGCCAAATGAGATAGCATATACTGCTTTTGTTAATGGACTGTGCAAGTGTGGTCGAATGGAGACTGCAGTGAACTACTATGAAGAGATGAAGACGAAAGGTTTTGACTTGGATATTTTTTCCCTATTAAATTTAACAAATTCAGTGATAGCACAGGGACAAGCCAGTAAAGGATGTGAGCTTTTGAAAGTTGTTCTCCAAAAAGATGTGGTGCACAGTAATCATTTGAAAATAGTAGGCTTAATAAATAAAGCAACTAAGGAGCTGTCTAAAGATGGAAGAATCCCTTCAGATATCATGATACTTGTAGATAAATGGTTAGTTTCAAGGGGTCAAGGTATGCATATCGAAGATGGAAGCAAATCGGATCTGCCTTAGGGCCTGTTTGGATACCAAGGGATAATTGTCAGCTGCTAAGAATTAGCCAAAATTAGCCCTAGCATATCCAAACAGGGGGCTAACAGGTGGGCTGATTTGTTAGCCTAGCCTGTAACTAGTTGTTGGCCAACTTTAGCTAATTTAGGCTAATCTTTAGCCCCGACAAGAAACTACCCTAGCTGATCCAAACATGCACTTGGATGTGTTCTCAAGTCTGCCAGTGACCAAGAGTCATTGTGTCATCTGTGAGATTCCAACATGTGCAGATTGTACTTCATTTTGTCTACATGTTTTCCTGCTTCAGCAACAACTTTCTGCAAGAAGACCTTTCTTAATCTGCCTTTTAAGGTATGCCCAATTGCAATTACCCTTTTCCGGCAGCATTCCTCATGTTTTATCAGCAAAGTAAATACTTTCCTTATCACATTACCACGGTGTCATTGTTTTTTTTCATGGCGAGCATTCCCCAGCTCAATTTGGCACATGCAGCCGAACCTCCTGCGCAAAGGGACAATGAACACAGAAGGTAAACTGGATTGCAAGGCCAATTTCTTGCTGACAACCTGTCCGCCCGTTGGGATCTTGGAGTGGACCAACAGCCAGGTGAAGAAGCGATGATTCCCCTCTGCATGTGCCTTTCAAATCGACTTCACCAAAACCCTTTGAACTGTGCCAGTAGCTGATTTTGCGTTAATCAGTTTGCAGATTTCACGAACCATTTGTATAAAGGAGTGCTCACCAAAACCCGCGAAATTGACAAAGGCAGCCCGGCGGTACGCTATCCTGTGCAACATTCATGGAATTGGCGGCGGGGCACTGTATCCAGCAACATTCATGGGACTGGTGGCAGGACACATTCTTTTATTTGCTCTAGATACACTGTGCAGTGTCCTACAACAAAGAATTTAGTGTTCTACATCGTGGAAAATATACTGGTCCTGTTTGGCTGATAGGCCAGTTGAAGTTGTTTTATTATAAGAGAAAAACACCATATAATGGCTGATAATTCGGGCTAATAAGTACCACAACCAATTTAACAAAAATGCAGTGTTCCACAGCTAAATTTTCCTTGCAATAAACATGCATGTTCACCAATTCAGTTCCTTGATCACGTGTCCAATACCGAAGCTCGGGGAGATGATTCTTATACTAGTAGTCGAGACGGTAAGCTCGAGGAGATGGTTCTTATACTAGCAGTCGAGTAAAACAAGCTTTATACTACAGGGACTAAACTGATAGTTTTGGTGGTTGATAAGTCGGCTGATGTTGTTTTTTACTGTTTTCTTGTGAGATAAAAATATTGTTTCGGTGGCTGATAAGCCAAACGAACATGGCTGCTTGAAACACATTAGTACACAATACATGACATATTGGACATCATCAAACTTTTGGAGAACTAGTTAACCAAACGGATAATATCCTATCCAGGAGCATTATTAATCTATAATCAACCTGTCATTTCCGCACGGGCCCGGTAAAATGTCAAAAAGGAAAGGAGGAAAACGAAAACCAAGCAGATGGAACAAAAAGGAACTAGACTGGTCCGGCCCACGATCACGAAGAGCACTAGGTTGGTATCTGGACGGCGGTTGCTTGTCTCAGTTCTAGCTGGCACGCTTGTAGTTTGGGCTGAAAACGGACGCAATAAATCCTGACTCGTCTATTTCTGTTTCTATATTATGATACATTTTCCGTTGTCGTTTTTAATTGGTTCCACAACCATTTTTGCACTCTTTAATCACTAAAATATAGAAAAATCTCATACCGTTCATTTCTGTTTTCTACAATGTAATACTATTTCCAACCATTTTCACAAAACATTAAAGCGGCATGTTTAGCGTACTCCCTCCATCCTATTAAAAGTTTTGTTTTAGAATTCAAAACTTCTTGTTTAACTAAGACAACGGTCAAACAAAAATCTAAAAGTCAAAAACAAACATTTTTAATGGGATTGGAGGGAGTAGTATGTTTGTTTGTGGTTTTGTTACCCTTTTTTCTTAATATATACGCAGCTCTTCTGCGTGTTAGATAAAAAGAAAAATTCTACATTTCTGACAATATAATGTTTACTTTTCAGTGCCAACAAACACAAAGCTTACAACACACTGAATAATCTACTATGAACTGTACAATGTCATGGTACAAACTAAATTTCGATTCCCAACATGAAAACCAACTTGTATTCAACAACTAGATGTTTGTTCTGATTCAAAGAATGGCCTGAGTTCTCCAGATGTTCCCCGGATTCAGGTAAACAGGATCAGCAGCACCTACCACTAGCTTAGCAAGTAATGAACACAGCGACAATGTTCCACATAGGCAGCTCTGTAATTCATACTGGCTCGAAGTCAAATAAAAGAAGACTGCATACTGTCATGAATAACCTCTGATTAATAATGATTAAAGCAGCCTTGGGTTCTTGCAGATAGGTGCAAGGAACAATAGAGATCATGCTGAGGTGAATCCAGAAGCCTTCGACTCTATTCCTTGGTTTGTGGTACAACAGATGCAGGATCATCCTTCACAATATTTAGGACCAACTGAAAATTGCCTAATAAGGAGATAGTAATTTCTCCTCAAGTTCACGGAAACCACGGTAGACATTATCCGTTTGGTTCTGTGGAAGGTTTAATCGTCTCACCTCAGTCATGTACCTGAAATTGCAATACGATGTAAGAGAATGGTCAAATAGATGTGAGGTGGTAGCAAAATAAAAGTAAATCAAGTAGTGGAACAATGCGATGAGTTTTTTAAGGATTTAACAGCGTTCAAACATTGATAAGAGCACATTTGTATGAAACAGTAGTAGTCCGGATGAAAGAGAATTATAAATGTAAATGCCATTAACGTATAGACTTACCTGTTCGCCAAACTAATTATTTTATCTCGAGCACCTTGATTTGCAGTCCCTGTTTGGTTTAGTGAGAATGTTCCATCAAGAAAGAATGAAGCCCCAGCAGTTGTGGTGCCTAGCCTATGTGCAACTACAGATATCCCCCACTCACGGAGGATCGCAAGAACTGATCGCAGCAGGCGCAACTTCAGATTTAGTGAGGGTATGATTGCACCGTTAGATAACAGTTGATCATACACAGCAAGTACAGGTTCAGGAAGACCTTTACATGCACCAAGAAGAGCTCTTGCAACATCGTCATCACCAACTAATTCTTCTCCTGAACTTAATCTATCCTGTAGATAAGAGCAGTACAATATGAGTACCACAGTGGAATGCTCACAGTTAATCTCAAGTATGCATGTACGGAAAGTACAGAATATACACATTACCATTGCAGCCTTCTCAAGATGAATGCATATTATATCTAAAGGTAAACAAGCTCCATCTGCAGGATCAAGTTTCGAGCCTACTCTTTTCACCACAGAACATGCTTCTGCAACACCACCTTTTGTAAGTGCCTGGTCAAGGAGTCTAGCCCAAATTTCTCGAACAATTTTGCTATCAGCATCTCCAGAGTAATTAGCAAAGCTCAGCATTTCCAGGCAAACCTAACAAAAAAAAACAAGTCTTTTTAAGAGGAATCATTTGCTAATAGCCCAATATAGATACAAGATTTGGTAGATATAGGGAACTCCTAGTACCAACGGCAACAAACAAACAAATACTGTCTAAAACTTAGATTCAGGAGATCGATTATGTTGAGAATTCATATCCTGACCCCAGTTTGAGTTCTAACTGTGTAGAGTTAATTTAGAAACCTTCTGTCCAAACTGTGTAGAGTTACAAGTAAACAGGGTTTGATGCACCCAATACTATAATAATTAAGGACAAGAATACATACTAGGTGCCTAAGTCCCACAGCTAAGGAAATCCTTTCAAAATTAAGTTTATCGAAGGAGAGAGAAGTTAACTTCTACCAGTCCCCAGAATACCCACCAATCCCAACTCACAGAATATCCCTATTGATTTTCTGTCAAACTCAGTATCCTGCTTGCCTTCTTGGTGGCTAGCGTCATCACAAGTGATTATTCCTATTATTTCAAGTTCATCTGACTCTTATATCTCTTATTTTAACAATATTTTTAAAATGTTGCATCTCCATAAGCTTTGCTATTATGCATAGTAGTACGAGTTTTATGGAAGAACTTAATACATAGTTTGAGAATATAAGAATCATTGAGAAGCAGCAAAGCATATTAAATTGACAAAAGCAAGACCAAGTAAGTTCTATGAAACAAAGAAAAAACATACCTCCCAGAGATCAAATGGAACAGCATAATCATTATACAGTTGAGTGATACTCTTGAGATTCAATGATAGTTCATTTGCCTTATCCTTAGCAGCCTTAGCAGT
Organism: Microstegium vimineum; assembly: GCA_022036555.1. Classification (NCBI taxonomy): domain Eukaryota; kingdom Viridiplantae; phylum Streptophyta; class Magnoliopsida; order Poales; family Poaceae; genus Microstegium; species Microstegium vimineum. Next base: position 16,029,462 of record CM039139.1, read on the forward strand.
CTCTGCATCAGCAAGAATGTTGTCACGAGGGAACGGAACACTAGGTGATTCAGAACTGCTTGGAATATTTTCAGCACGTGCAGCCACGAGCTCCAATTCTTGTTTGATTTGCATTTGGAAGCGTAACACGGCAAGTTTGCCTTCAAGCAAATCCACTGTGCTACTATCAATAGGATTTCTAGACGAATCAGCAGCGATGCCTGCACTTTTGGCCTGAAGCACTGCATCTCTGAGATATTCATACCTGGATTCCAAAAGTAAATTTATACTGTTAGTCCATAGAAATGATGAATATAAATTATGACATTTATAGAAGTAATAAACAAAATAAGGGTTGAAAATAAGATACCTCTTGTCAAGAGTTGGAGCTTCTTCAGAATTGGAGCACTGTCGCTCTGCCAGTATTAACAACATCCTGGCAGCAGCAATATGCTCCCTCTTGCGAACATAGTACCTAGCTAGGAGCTCAAGATACTTTGTTTGACTAGTCGAGATAGGTGCACCTAAATCATGCAACTTAGCAGCTCCAGATGTAACTGAAGAAATTGACCGAACCTTATACAGGTAAAAATAGATAGTCAGGAATAACATCCCGGTCTCAGACAACATGATAAAGACTAAAACTAATGCATGAACAATAATGACTTGGAAGGATATAGTGACATGAGGTATTTATGTAATCATATGGCCAGTATCTAGGAAACACTTCTCAGATATTTGTGGCAAAATAACTCGCCTATCAGCTACAACTAGTACATGGTATTAAAATTCAGATCAGCAGAGTATTTGATAGGCATGCAGCATGCTATAGGCAAACCTGATCAAATCCAGCAACTCTTTTGTTTACGTGAAAAAAAAAACATGAAAACATACTAATAGTTTTGTTTCTGTATTGTCAAGATGCATGGGCTATGGGATCTTGTCTGGGGAATAAGCATATATAAGGTTACTAGGTTATGATAAAGAAGTAGCAGTATAGCACATAAAATCTAGGCCAACTACATAAGAAATGATGGTAATTTTCAACAAGCGCACACCATGATCAATGGCAGGTGCTTAGGATTCCTCTGGGACAACAGAATTAAATCAGCCAACAGGCAACAGCCCAAATTATTTACTTGTATTGTATGTCAAAGAGCAAAACCCAAAATAGGTTAATATCACCAACACAGCAACAGGCCAGATAAGGTTTCCAGTTTTATAAAAGTACTAATCACGTATCTATAGTTCCAACTTTGGTGGGAAAACAAGGATTATGGCACACCTCTTCTTGATGCTTACGATCAGCACTCTGCAGAAAAGAAACCAAATCAGAACCACCATACTCCAAAAGCTCATTTTCTAGACCGAGCTCAATAAGTGCCCTGTATAGATGCTCATGGAAAACTGTGTCCGGCCATTGGACACTAAGTTGGATAATTTGTTTGATGTACTTGCTTCGAGAAGCTGGATCAACAGCAGTTGCTAGACCAGATGACTTGTCTGCACTTTGCATTCGACTATGCCCGACACCCTTGAGAGTCCGCAGAGCATTCATAACAATCTCATAGCATCGTTCACGCTGCAACATTATGGTGTCATGATGCCTTGGATCAATTTGACCATTGATAACATCAGCATTGGAGTCAAGTGCTTGAGCTTTCTGCAGAGCCAACCGGACTACAGCCTCGTAAAATCTAAACCCACACCCAACAAAATATATATATATAAATATATCAGCTGACAGATGTAATAAATAAATAGAGTTATCAAGATTGATATATTTTACATTGCAAAACAATACAGTACTTCCACTCCTATCACAAATACAAGTCCATCTAGTTTTGTCCTAAGCGTAATATTTTATATTGTAAAAAATATATTCTCTTGAGTGAAAAGAAAAATAGATTCTAAAAGTAGTCTTCATAATGACCAGATACAGTCCATCTAGTAAATTCTACCTATTCTCAATCCATGTAGAAGTTCAGATATTGATGATCAAAGTTAAACATGTTGAAAAATGACCAGATACAACATTTGTTATCAGAGGAAGTCACTAACCTTAGGTTCTCAAATCTCTTGCAAATGGCACTCAAATCAGCAGAGTCTGGAATTTTAGTCAAGAGGTTGAAAGCATCTCTAGCAAGAATATCTCTCTCATCGGGGTTATTAGTCATTGATGCTCTCTCAAGGCACTCCACTGCCAAGTAATATTTGTAGTCTGACTCATTGAAGTAACTAGGGCAACCCTCTCTCAATTTAGTACTGATTTCTTCAACAGTTCCTCTGCCCTCTGGGCCAATATAGTACTGCAAAAATCATATAAAATTACTGACCTAAACTGAAACAGTTAAGAATTCTGAATGTGCATGTTACACTTGCGATTTCCCTGCTTTCATATTGGCAGAGTAAGGAACATGAGGGTGACTGTATTACCTCCATGAGTGCAGAGATAAGACGCATCGCAAGCTGATCACCATCCTCCGAACATACCAATTGATGAAATGTTAATTGAACTAATTTCTTGCGTAAATCATTGCCCAGCGTCTGAGCCAAACGGGCAACATTATGCTGGCAAATAAGTTGAAGCAGAAAGAGTGCTTCACCGGATCTCCTAAGCAACCGCCTAAGACACTCCATTGCCCTCACCTGTTAATCCAATGTGTTTCAGGTGAAAAAAAGAAGAATTAAAATGTGCTCTAATTCTGCTGACTAATTACTAACACAAATAAGTTGAAGCAGAAAGAGTGCTTCACCGGATCTCCTAAGCAACCGTCTAAGACACTCCATTGCCCTCACCTATTAATCCAATGTGTTTCAGGTGAAAAAAAGAAGAATTAAAATGTGCTCTAATTCTGCTGACTAATTACTAACACCTACCTCCATAGCAGCTAGTTCTGCTGATGTATAAAGCAGCCTCGGCTTTTTATTTGATGCAGATTTGTCTGCAGGGTTTATATCTCGAATTTGGGAGTTGTATGGACTCCTTCCATTGATATGCCCTTCAGGACCAATAATAGGCCCTGTTTTGTAGAGTATGGAACCAGAATCGCCAAGACCAGCAACATAACCATAAAGACCCCTTCTCTTGTTCCTTCTAGATCTTAAAAATGTTTCCAGAGAATGAATCTTACTCTCAAGAATTTTCATGGCCCCAGCTGAAAGCCTGCAAACAATTACGCCCTCCTCACGTTTATTAGTACCAGCCGGTCCTCGAATCACCATAATAGGGAGCTCCCATATGGGATAAAGTAGTCTTGACGAGCACAAACAAAGGCCTTCATATGCACCAGAAAACAAAGGTTCTGCTTCTTGAACAACTTGGCCCATACTAAAGCCTCCAGCCTGAGTTCGCGTATTAGATAAAGCAGTAGTGCCATCAATTTGAGGCATCCCAACAAGCCCAGGGTCCTCAAATGCCTCGGCAGCTTTCTCAGAAACAGCATTGCTTATCAGACTATCTTCAGCATAAAGTAGCTTTGCAGCTAGCATTAAGCACATTGCTGCAGCCTCTCCAGCACCAAAGCGATTAAAGAATTCTTCAATTTGTGATCTCAGGGTGTTCCCATCAAACAATTTCCTTAGAATATCAACAGGCCTGTTAAAAATTACCTCCATCAAACCCATAGTATTGAATACAACAACCCTCCTCCGAGGCAAGATATGCTGGGTAGGAAGATCTCCTTTTGCCCACAGTTTTATACACGCCTTCTCAGAAGGTTTTCTGAAACCTGTGAAGCATTCCACATCAGCATACAAAGACTGCATCGTGTAAGCAGCATCGGGAAGTGGTAAGACATCAGAGGCACAAAGCATTCGACCCTCAACAGGCAAAGCAGAAACAGTTTCTCGTAGAGCTCGGGAGGTTCTAGAAGCTGTTCCAAAGGTACTGGGAAGGGATAGCTGCGCAGCTGAATCTTTCTGCACAGCCAGAAGAGATGACATGGCTGTAGCGGATGAATCTGACATTATAAGAGCACCAGCAGAATAGAAAGCAGACTCAACTTTCAAAGCTAGATCCTCAGGATGAGCTCTGCCAGCCGCAGAAACAGCACCAAATGTAAGCCACCACCAACCCCCAGAGGTGGGGACGGCCTAGTAGCAACAATTTTTAAACAGGTTGGCCTCTGCATACCACTGTTCAATCCAACTGAATTACCACTTCCACCTGATGTAGTGAGGAATAATCTCTTCCCATCTGATAAAACAGCAACAGCATGGAGCCATTTTGATTCCATAGCAGATAGAGGTGAGATGCAAACAATTGATGGTTTTGGTGATCCTGCAGCTCTTCGCGCATTAGGCCTCCGACCACCATAAGGTGCATCCCGTGGATCAACAATGTTCTTTTCTTCAGCAATTTTTGTCAAAGGGCCATCAGCATTAGCTCCTAGATCAAATAACTGCAATTTCATGCCCTCGGTACGCGCATAGATAGTGTTCCTCTCCTCATCTATGACCATATCAACAATTGGATCAACGGTTGAGAATTTGAATGCATTTGGCAGTACCCACCTGAAAATCATGATGGTTGAATAAGCAGGTAGCCACATATATACAGACAAGCAAAGCATCACAGTTCTGGTCTTACAGCAGCAGTTACCTAGAAAGAAGGCTGCCAATACCAGTCGTAAGACAAACTTTACGGCAGCGTTTACGCCAACCTGAACCAGTTGTATACTGCAATTCATATATATGGCCATCGCGTCCAGCTAGAAAAATTTGGCCCTTGTCTGTACAAGTGATGCATGTCATTGTGACACCATCAGTAGCAATCATGTACTCAGGTAAAGGTTGTAATGAAAGCTCAGCATATGGGTCCGTTCCATCAGCACTTGCAGAACAGCAAACTCCAACAAGTATCAGCTGGCACAACAGATGTAAGTCAATGTACATATAATTGAAGAGCCAAATTGGGAAAGGACTTCTTGATAGGGAATAAAGTTCCTATGATGTATGTCTCAATTGAGTAGGAAACTTTTGTAAGACACATACAAGCAATTTGAGCATCAAAGACATGATACTCCACTAAATAAACTTGCTACATGACTTCATTATGTTCATCCAGCATTTACTGACTGTCCTTACCGAAGTAGCAGCCAATTAGCTAATATTGTGCTGGTCCCAAAGAAAATCAAAGCATGGCCATCTGTACATCAGTATAACAAAAAATATTTTGTATTTCATACTGTTAACCTAACAATTAGCTTTTTCATAAATGCTACACAAAACAGGATAAGACAAAACTGATGGTTGGTCCATGCATTTGAGAAAGATTTTGTGCTTGTACTTTTCTCGCTCCATTGTAAATAGTTCCCAATATTTTAGAACATCTCCAGCAGGACCCTAAACAGGGCCCCTACTCTACTTTTTGGTGCCAAAAAAAACTCAATACAACAAGGCCCCTACTCAAGTCCCTACTTTATGGAGTGCGTTCAGAGCTCCCTGGTGCTCCTCCCCTCCTCTCGCCCCTAGCTCAGTCGATAGGAATGGTGATGGGCGTGGCTGAATCACGAGTGGGTCCCATATGCCAGTGTCTACTGGAATGGATTTGAGGGCTCATGTTGAGAACAAAACTCAAGAGTAGGGGAGCCCTCAAATCATAAGTAGGGGGGCTGATTTGAGGTATCCTGATTGAGATGCTCTCAAAATCCACTGATGGTCTCATTACATCGGAAGCATAAGTAAAACTATTAGAAACACCTTCAATGTAAGTAGACAAAGTGGGCGCTTGCATTAGCCAAGACCTTACCCAGCAAGATTAGCAGGTAAGAAATGAATTTGATTATCTTGATTTGTTACCCAGCCACTACTGAGGCTAGGTCAAGCAAGGCAAGGGAACTAAACATGCCCTGAAAGGATCCGAATATCCAATGGTCCACTCTTCCTTGCAGTGTTGAACATTTGACCAGTCATATCACTACGAAAATCTAAAACTAAAAATAGCTCTAGGATACAATTTGATTCAGCATCCTTTAGATTTTAGTCCTGGTGTGCGAGGTATAAGAAACAGAAAATGAATACTGTGAAGAGTAATTTATCCAGAATTTATGTGTCGAATGCTTAGTGTGTTTTAACTTAACAAATGAATGTTGCAGGCAATGTATATCACTGTAGATTTTCCCCTTCTTCATATATCAATTGGATTAGCAAGTGTCATTCAAGGTAAGCATGTGCGTTGCAATTCCAAGGGAAATCATAATCATCCTTACCTCAACAGGAGTTGCTAAAACTAAAAGGTATTGAATGGCTTCAATGAATATCCCAGGCTTTGCCCTAGCAAGGCCAACAGCACAAATTGCTTGCTCATCAACACTATGCTCTTGGCACTGCCCATCCCTGGGAAATAGAAAAAATAAAACAATTCTATAAGTAATAAGGATGATATATCTCCATTGAGAAAAAGGTATCATAAGACCACTTACGAGAAAGTGGAATCACTTGTAAACTGCTATTAAACCCAACTCTGGTGTTATATCTAATAATAAACTCAAATCAATGATGTTATCTACAGACCTACTAGACGGTAACGCCAACCAAATGTGCTACATGTTAAAAGGGGAATCACTTCATGATAATAATAAGCTTGACAGAGGTAACTGGGTGCTAAGGCAACCCCAGCTTCCATGCACCACAAAATATTCTCGCTGTACAGTTTGACAAATAATTTTAACATGGCCAAAAGTTCAGAAGTAACACATTATAGACCATACAATCATTTGATTCAAAACAAATATGAAAATACACAATGGAAGGGAATATAATAATGAACTCGTATAAACAATTTTATAAAACAACAGTGCTGTGACTAACTAACACACCCACAGAAAAGATGAATTGAGAACAAGATAAATCTGAGTATTAAGGATCAAGTTCATTATAAAGGGTATTCCCTTGAAACTACTTAAGACCAATCACACATGTAAAAAAGGAAAAAGAAAACAAATATTAGTGGTTTACCATTTATCAAAACGCCAGACAAAAAATGAATTGTCAACTGTTGCCCAGGCCCGATGTATGTCAGAAAAAATCCCGCAAAGAGCTGTTCCTTCGCCGGCAGCTGTGTTATATCTTTCAATCAACATAGGAGGGAGTTGACGAGTTTCTGCAACTTCCACCAAAGAAGGCCACTGGCGAGGCAAAATATGTATTAAGAGGACATAAAAGTGCATTTTCAAAATATTAGTGGAACAACTTTATTATTAACTTTAAGTATAACTCAGAATAAACACATATGGTAGAGAAGAGTAGGTCCAGAAATGCATTTCTGAGACCATGCAACATGAGCATCATGTCCAATGTCATTAAAACTTCTGCTTTAAAGAAAACTTTCCAGCATTCAATACAAAGAGTTCTAATATGTACCAATGTGTTCACGGTGTTTCATCCTAACAGCCTAAGAGCTAAAACTTAAAACATGAACTTTCATAAATTCAACGGAAAAAATGCAAAGCAAAACAAAAAACAGCTATCTGTATCTACTTTAAAAGTGTGAAGACTCAACACTATAACCCATGCTCAACCAACCAAAGCAAACAAAATGTCCAGTTCCTACCTCCTCAATTTAAAGCAATACCTATACCTATATAAGAATCTGTCCCTTGAATGAATGATGTCACCAATCCGAAAAGCTGAACATAAAGCTATTTTTTGTTTAACTTTACAGTGTTTTCTCTTCAATAAGGTTGTAAAGTGCCAACTTAGTTCAACCATGTCTTGAGCTCAACGTCATCACTGCTGATCTCATATAAGCCAAGGTTGAGCCTATGCTTTTTGTTGCAAAACTAGCATTGCTCGGATTATGCTAATTTCCACCTGTTTGCCCCAATTTCCAAGTTTCACCGTAACCTAAAAAAACAAAAACTCTTTCACCATTTTCTAATGTCAGATTCAGGATTCACATCCAGCTAGGAAATCATGTGTATCAGTGTATGTCACAAGAATACAGGAATGTAGATTGCTCCCGTGTTACACACAGTACTTTTGTCCTGTAGTCTCATTCCCGAATTTTGCCCCCAAACTACTTACTGCTATAACGCAGTATATGAGCCAAAACTTCACCAGAATTTCAGTGGCTTGAAATAAACAGATAAAACCTCTGCTCGCCATGTTTTCCTCTACCTTCATTTTTCGAATCCTCACCACACCCACTACACTGGGAAAACAGTGACACGAATCCCCCAGGACAATTGCTGTAACCCTCAAATACAACGGTAACATTCGCCCAGAAGGGACGCTCGCACAGATCAACGACTCAAGAGTGAGCGGCTAGCAATACACACGCAGTAGACGGCAGGTCACTTGGGAGCTTACCTCCTTGGGGTGCGAGGAATAGGGGTGTGACGCGTAGCGCGAGGCTTCAAGGGCCTCCTCCAGGTCGGGCTGCGCGGCGGCGTCGCGGCCGATCCGCTCCGAGACGTGAAGACCCGCCGAGGCCACGTCGGGGTCGATGGCCTCGTCCTCCCCCCACGCCATGGCCGGGGGGCGTCGCGGCACAAAGCGGAAGTGGTGGGGAACGGGAGAACGGTGAAAAACCCTAGAGCGCGAGGGAGGCGGGGTCGGCGGGGTTGGGAACTTTGGTTGGTTTTTTTGATTCAGATTTCCGTGGGCGGGTTCCGGACTTTGCAGGTGCGCTTCGGGGAAATTTCCTTTTTGGGGCAAATAAAAGCACAGTTGGACCAGTAACCTTTTATGTGAGTCTGTTCATTTTTGGCTGAGTTGGATTTGAACCAGCTTATAACGAATTTACAATCCGGGTTACTGTTAAGATATATATTATTACTCCCTCCATTCCCCAATATAATACGATTTGATTTTAGATAACTTTCAGTTTTGACTTTACATAACTTTCAATATGTATACATTTTTAGATATACAATACGTCTAGCTAGATTCTCTTTCCGTCCAGGTAATAATGTAATTATGGTATTCTTACCGGTTAAATTAACTTAAATTGATCAAGATTATGCTAGTAAATAGTATTAATATTTATATCTTAAAATAAATTTATAACAAAAATATATTCTATAATTAATTAATGATACTTATTTTTTATAAAAATGTTAATACTTTTTTATATAAATTTAGTTAGAAAATAAACGGTTTGACTCCTAAAAAGCGATAATTGTATTTTTTTATGAAGAAAAAGATAACAAAAAAACATATTAAAAAACAAAACATAACATTTTATGATTTGAAATAGAGAAGTAAGAGTAATGCGCCATGACTTTTGCCCCCGTGTTATCTCGATCATAAACATTGAGAGTATAAATTTTTGTCATAAACTTTGAATGTAAATTGCAATTAGAGCAAGGGTAATGTATATGGATCACTTGATGCATAGACATATAACCCACCTAACAAGTACTTCTCACAATGTTTCCTTCAAAGCACTGCATTTAGATAAACTAACTAAACAACAAGATGGCACTAATAAGTACCATGCCTAACTAGTAAAAAAACCAAAGCAAGAGCAAATCCTACACAATCTAGTAGAGAAGCTAACAATTAGAAAGACAACTATAATAAATAAAATAAAAGCTAAGCTCAGAGCGTCTCTAAAAATATCTAATATTTTATTCCTACGAATATATAGTTTTATTACTCCTAAAAAGTATTGAAATAAATAAAGAATGTCATCTCCAGTAATTTTAACAATTCACTCCTATAATATAAAAGATCATTTTACATCCGAAGTTATATACTATTTATAAATTATCCTACCCTAACCACTTTTATAGACTTTCCACTTGTGTACATTTACATCTAGGATCATTTTCTACTTTTTATTTTCTCCACACCTTTAGCCTTTAGATTGCTCGCAAAACACGTCGAAGAGAGAGAAGATACGCACTACTCAAAAGCGCATAGCTTTACATATGACAGGGTGATTTTTTTCTAAGTTTTAAAAGATTAGAAGATGGATTAGGAGTTGTTGGAGAGAGATTTTTTCTCACCCACCTAAAAACAAGAGGTTAAGAAGCGATTTAGCAAACTTTTGGCGATGCTAACAAACACCACTACGTAAGTCTAGTAAGCATCAGGTAAACAATAAGCTAGCACTAGAAATAAGCAGTTATACAAACAAGAATAACACAATGTAAGAGGCAAGTGTAGATTGCATAAACCTAGAGGGACATCGTCTAACTTCACATAAAACCACCACACAATACAGTCATGTTATCTATGACGTCAGCTCGTGATTGGACGCTTGTCACACCTTTTTTTTTAAAAAAAACAAGTGCATAAAAGGCTCATGTGCACTTTTTCAAAAAGCACTCAGCACAAAAACAATAAATGCTCCAGCATGAATGCTCAACATGTATCTACATGACAACTTTTAATTTCACCAAAACTATATATTTTCATTTAAATAAAATGCATAACAAGAATTGCATAATTAAATCATCTTGATGCATTTCAAATTTATGCAATTTTTTTGGTGTTACAACGCTTCCACGCAATGGCTAGCACTCACATGCTCTAAGCCTATCGGTCCGGTTGCTGAGTTCCTCCTCGGCCCAAAAAAACAACTCCGTGACTCTCTTTTTGGAGCGGTCTTTTTGTTTTTAGCGTGAGTTCCTCTGGTTTTCCTGCACGCGCGAGCGAAGGTGAGGCTGTTGGCGGCCAACTTTTCCAGTGAGCGTGAGGTGAAGCATCAAAAACTTGTGATCTTCACCACCCATCGTCATGACCGCTTCGCTCTATTACTTTATGTGTACAAATCTATCTCAAATTCATATTCAGAGACAATAGGTTAGTACTTTAAAGTGTCATCAATTGCTCAAACTAAATTAGGGCTTTCACAAACCGTGAGGTCGTGATCCTAATCTTCTTGTGGCTATTTTGACAAGGGGGTACTTTGATCATCTCCACATCGTTCTGAGATGGATGACCCACATTTTTTTAACGAAGATTCTTCGTAGAAGTGATGGTAGTGTCGCATACAATATTGAAATTCTTACATAAGGCCATAGTAAGTGAGTTTCAAGGGGACATGTAAATAATTCTCTCTGTTTGTATCCACCGTGAAGGTAGCGGGTTTGTGGTTGGCTTCCTAGCCGATCCTGGCTCACTCTGGGCATGAAGGCCTTCGCTTCGTATGGATACACATATACACCTGGTCCACGCACCGCGCTGCTCGGCTGACAGCCAGTCCACCACCACGGGTCCACGGCAGCACCGGAGCCGAGCCCCCCGATACGAGGCTACGCGGCCGCAGTCCAGGTCATGAAGCCCGGCCCCACTTGCCAGGCTGGCCTCCGCCCTGAACCATCAGTCCATCACCCACGGGAAACAGGCGCCGTTAATGGCCGCCCCAACGGTAAACGTTACCCTTGCGGAGGAGAAAGAAAAATAGCAGTAGCGCCCGGATCCCCTCTCCTTCCTCCAGATCACACCACCGTCGCCTCCACCTGCAAATCCATTCCTAGACTCGAGCTGTTGCTGCGAGCGAGCGAGCTCGGGTTGGGGCTCAGGTCTCTAGGGTTTCGCCTCCCAGCTCCTGGTGCCCATCGCCTTGGACCTTGGCCTGTCGAGTTAGGGTTGGGTCGCGGCTGCGGGGGCCGTGGGTCGGGGGGCTGCGGCCGATGCGGCGATCGCCGGCGATCGGGAGGCTGTAGCGGCGGCGGGGCAGGGGATCTCCTGGGTGGATTCTCCGGCGATGGCCGCAGACGCACTATCCATCATACCGGGCGCCGTGCTTCGGAACCTATCTGACAAGCTCTATGAGAAGCGGAAGAACGCCGCGCTCGAGGTGAGGGATTCGATTCCTCGCGGGCTTTGGTCTTAGAGCAATCGCCAGGGATTTGAGATGGATTTTTTTTTTGTTGCTGTGGCCGTTGTACAGATTGAGGGAATTGTTAAGCAGCTTGCAACAGCTGGGGAGCATGAGAAGATATCAGCGGTTATCTCGCTGCTCACCAACGATTTCACATACTCGCCACAAGCGAACCATCGGAAGGTTTGCTTAGACCGCCGTACTTCATGTCTCTGTTCTTATGAGGTCAGATTTGTTGAGTTCTGTGGCACTTTGATGTTAGCAGGGTGGTTTGATTGGCCTTGCAGCAGTTACTGTTGGACTCACCAGTGAGGCAGCTCAGCATCTCGAGGTTTGCTAGTGCAACATATTCAACTTTATGCAGCGTCATCCCATATGGGGTGAATCTTTGTCTCTTAGAGAAAATCATATGGTCATTTGCCTTAAAACCTGCATGCATAATCTGTAAATGGCAAGTTGGCCACTACGGGGCTGAAACTGCCAACGGCAACTTGCCTTATTGAGCTTCACCATTGGATCATGCATTCCTCTATTGGTGTACTTCGTGCTGAACGTATCTATTAGTCAATGATTCCAAATGATTTCATTTTTTGTGGTTTCAAGTACTTTAGATTTCCATTTCCATTTGCATTTATTGAGTTCGAGATCAAGTATGATTTGATGAGTTGTGTATAGTCCTTTCCCTCAGTGCTGAAGGGCATCATGCTTACTGATTCCATGAAATAATTACCCCATGGTTTGCAAATAGCCAAATACTTGGAGTTTTGGAGAAAGGCATGGTCTCCAAAACATAGATTTGACCATTATTTTTTATTAGAATGTAAATGAAAACCATAACATATTTATTCTTTTATGAAAGTACTTTTCAAGACAAATCTATGCATATGATCATCAAGTTTCTAAACTAAACACATTAAAAGTTTCTTGTAGTCGTAGTTTTAAAAGTTTGACTTAAACTTTGTCAAAAATGTCAATTATTTGCAAACCAGAGGGATTATCTTCTACGAGTTTCAGATATGGCCTCCCACTTTCAGCCACTTCTTTTCTGCATTCTTTTAACAGATTGCATTTGATGTTTGGAAAATATTTAGTTCTGTACGATGTTATTCATACATAAATCTCGTAGGATTTTATGGAGTTGTATTGTTGCCATCAGTTGCAATGGATATTGGGGATCTGGAAGAAAGATCAATGAGGGAGATTGCAGGGTTCTACAGAATATTTTTCATTGATATGGTTAGATCTTGGGAATGGAGATAAGTTTATTAGATGTCATTGTGTGCTTATGTTCAAATCATATAGTTATTAGTTTAATACAAAGCTTCTCTTACATATACAAAAAAACTGTTATTGTGCTACTTACATGTCTACCCAGCAGACAAGCTCTGTTAACATGAATTATGTTTAATTCCTACATTATATTGTCCGTGCTATTATTCTGTCTTTCCAATTTGACTGCACAATAAACTCTGTCGCTTTGTGCTTCCAGCAAATTGTGCCTCCTGTGCTTAATTCTTTCCTGGACCAAGATAGTAGAGTGCGTTACTATGCTTGTGAAGCGCTATACAACATAGCAAAGGTAAGCATTTAGTTCAGTGATGGAACATAAATTGTCTGTTTGCTTTACACTAATTGAATTTCGATCTTTAGGTTGTCAGAGGGGATTTCATCATCTACTTCAACAAAATTTTTGATGCTCTATGCAAGCTTTCTGCAGATTCTGATGCTAATGTTCAAAGTGCAGCTCACCTTCTTGATAGGCTTGTCAAGGTATAATCGCCTGGACTGTACTCATATATCTACAACTTGTCCCTTGTTTCTCTTCTTAATTATCCCTGATAAGATTTATTGATCCACCAGGATATCGTAACTGAGAGTGATCAGTTCAGGTATGCTGTGTATGATTGCCTTTTCCTTATTAGTGCCTTGCTTGTTTTAATGTCAGTGTTGATTTCTGATTGGCCCCATATCTTGTTTTTGCTCTTTAGCATAGAAGAATTCATACCGCTCTTGAGAGAGCGCATGAATGTGTTGAATCCTTATGTAAGACAATTTTTGGTGGGGTGGATAACAGTGTTAGACAGTGTTCCTGATATTGACATGCTTGGTTTCCTTCCTGATTTTCTCGATGGTAATCCCTCCTTTTCTCCAAGTGCATTACTTTTATACTTTTATTGATGGCTCAACAACCTTTCTATCACTACCCTGCAGGTTTATTCAATATGCTGAGTGATTCCAGTCATGAGATAAGGCAGCAAGCTGATGCAGCACTTTCTGAGTTTCTGCAGGAGATAAAGAACTCACCAGTAAGGCTGCTCTATATCCTATCAGTCTTTAACAGCTTAGACGTAAAATAAATTGTGGGATGCCTATTCCTTCAGTTATCCTTTTATTTTTTTGTATAAACTCTTAAAGGTTGTCTTCGTTTTTATGCTTCCAATGCTGATTACCATAACTTAAATGAAAAGAATGTAGATTATGGTCGTATGGCTGAAATACTCGTTCGGAGGGCAGGCTCTACTGATGAATTCACTCGGTTGACGTCTATCACATGGGTAATTTGTCTTTCATGTTTTTTCTGTGATCTTAAAACCTATAATATAGAGTGCAGAAGCCATTTTAGTATTTTTAAGAATGCCTTGACTTATGTCTTATCCTTTAAAGTGCAGATCAACGAGTTTGTGAAGCTTGGTGGGGAACAACTTGTTCCTTACTATGCGGATATATTGGGCTCTATCTTACCGTGCATATCTGACGAGGAGGAGAAAATCCGAGTGGTACTTTCCCATCTTATGATTTTGATTCGTACAATTACTGCAAATGTAAACTGTGTGGTGCGTGCCTGTTCAGGAATAGCATTTTACTTTAGTTACTGACTTCTTTGTTTGCAAGGTTGCACGCGAAACAAATGAGGAACTTCGTGCTATAAAAGCTGATCCAGCTGAGGGATTTGATATCGGAGCAATTCTTTCAATCGCAAAAAGGTTCTGTATCAAGTCTCTTGGAAATGAAATCATGTAGAACTGTTAGGCATCTATCTGTGTGGCAATTTGAGTTGTTTATGCTCTGCCTCAACATGACATTTGTGACAAGGCATAGACCTTTTGTCCTTTCTTTTCAGAGAATTGAATAGTGAACACTGAGGCCACTCGAATTGAAGCATTGCATTGGTTCTTCACTTTACTGGATCGATATCGTGCTGAGGTACTAAAAGACTGATGCTTTTTTGGACGGCATTTTGATAAATCTGAACAACTACCCTCAATAAGTACATGCATGTTTTAAGATTTTACATTGCTATGATTTTATTTTGTCAACTTAGAGTTGGACATGTGACAATTTTAATTCATTTTGATTAACACAAGTCCGTTTAGACCTATGTTTTATTTACATATTTTCTGGAACAGTTCTTGGAGTACCTGAACGATATTTTTGATCCACTCCTAAATGCACTTTCTGATCCTTCAGACGCGGTGAGTTTTCTTTGAAAAGCCTTTCAAACTGCTCTACTTGTTTCTAGAATTTGAAACGATCATGTTGTGGGCTGTAATTAGATGATAATATTTGTACTATTTGTATGCGGTGACTTATAGAGTTAGAGTTTAGTATAATTAATCCAAACAAGTTTTGGATCTATTTGGAGGCACAAGTTGTTATTGTGTGGGCCTGGCACTGTAGCACCACACCCCAGCACCATTGGAGACTGGAGTAATAATAATCTTAGATGACAAGTTAGATTCACATAATCATAGATATAAGTGTTCAGATAGTTAAGAACTTAAGATGTGATTTGGTCTGGCAAGACAATATCTGTTTGGTGATTTGTTAATTTCTTTAGAAAAGGGCCCTCATCAGCCCATGGGCATGACTATGAAGGTAGCCCTTTAGCACTAGAGTTGATGTAGGCACAGAAAAAAAAGTACAACCCTTTGGCCAGCTGTTCGGAGCTCCAGGTTTTCTTGCAGCCTGGAGGGCATTTCCTCCACCAGGCTCCACCAGTCCTGGAGTGGCAGGCTCTGAGTATCTTGTCTCCACTCCACTTATCCTCCTCAATAGAGGACTATGCAGCTGCCAGTTATCTGAACCATATCACAAGCCAAATTTGTTTGAATCACTGATTTGAATATTATTCCAATTGTTGCGCTGTTAGATAGGATAGGTCCACTATGTTGTCCAAGGTTGAAAATCTGGAGTTCTTTGACAAACCTCAAACTGGATGACATTTATTTTTACCTGGAATGTGGTAGCTGTAGGCGCAACCACGACAGACTACTTACTGCAGTTGAGTAGCCGCATAGGTTTAGCCACCATTGATACATTTTGCTAATGAACTGTGAGCATGGCGGTTGTTTGTCACAGCATTTTTACTTGTGCAGGTTGTCCTGTTAGTATTGGAGGTTCATGCACGTATAGCTGAAGAGTCTCACCACTTCCATCATCTTGTATCCTACCTAATCCGCACCTTCCACAACAACCATTTTCTACTGGAGAAGTATGTAAAATTTCAATATGTAAAGTTAACTCTGCTTTTTAATCATATATATCTTGGTTTTATAGGATATATGATTCAGTATTTGGTGAACATATTAGAAATAATGGTTTGAGGTGCTTCTACAGGCGTGGTGCTTTGATAGTCCGCCGGCTCTGCGTTCTTCTGGGTGCTGAAAAAGTATATCGAGAGTTCTCCACTATTCTTGAGAGTGAAATTGACCTTGATTTCGCATCTGTCATGGTTCAGGTATGCCCTAATTCTACAACATTCTTCTACTGCCAAAATGTGATTGTGAAATTTGTGCATTATTTTTTAATAATAACTACCTGCAGGCTTTGAATTTGATTTTGCTCACATCAACTGAACTTGGTGAGCTCCGCTCTCTTCTTAAGAAGTCGTTAGTAGATTCCTGTGGCAAGGATTTGTTTCAGTCTTTATATGCTTCGTGGCGCCACTCTCCAATGGCTACGATAAGTTTGTGTTTACTTGCTCAGGTAAATGATTCATTTTGAATGTGTGTTGCCTACTAGTATTCTATTGGCTGATCTTTGGATGTTCTTTCTATATTGTGTAGGCATACAGTCATGCAAGCTGTGTTATTCAGTCACTGGGGGAAGAAGACATAAACGTGAAATTTTTGGTTCAATTAGATAAATTGATCCGTCTCTTAGAGACTCCAGTATTCGCTTACTTGCGTTTACAGGTAACTTGTTCTGATAATTCGTTCTTGCAAATTTATCTTTCTGTTTCTCAGGCACAATTGAATTCTGAAAGTTGGGGATTTCTACTTGGCTATTTTAATTTGTTTCTAGTTCCATATGATCCATGGCATGATAGGTCTGGACCAATCTTTGTTTCATGCTGTTCAGCTGTTCATCTGTAGTTCTGGATGCTGTAAAACCAACATGTTGGGGTTTATGTGGTGCAGCATGTTATGAAAACTGTGATGATTTGTATGGAGATTTAGTTGTTACATCTTACTAATCATTTTGGCTTGGGAATTCCATAACATGCTCTTAAAAACCTGCAGCTTCTCGAGCCTGGAAAACACACGTGGCTTCTGAAAACTCTTTATGGTCTCCTGATGCTGTTGCCTCAGGTATGTTCAATATGTCTCATCTGTTGCAGTTTCTGCAGCTTTTCTTTGGTTAACGTCTAATGGATGTTTGGGTAACATGCACTAGACAAAAAGCTCATGCTGCATGCTCCACACCTGTAACAATGTAGCTTCTTGCACAGTTTCTAGAATAGTTTTCACCCAGTTCATAAGCAAAGCATCAGATATTGTAATCTTAAATTAAGACATGTATCTGATGAATTCATTTTGCCTTTCGAAGATATTATTTTCATTTTGGGTTGGGATAATCAACTAGTCTTCACTGTTTCATCCCTACTTTCACTAAGAATATCTATTTCCCAAAAGAATGGTTAGTTTCCTAGTATAAGGCTGTTTAATACTTTATATCCATATAATTGTCAGGAGCCTCCTGTATGAGGTGTATAAGGAGGCTTATTGTAATTGTACACTGAAACTATCTGCTGCAGTAGCTTTGCAATGTAAAAAGTTATCTCCATGGTCCTCATATTGCACTTGCTTCTTCATCTCCATCTTTTTGTGCTTTTCTATTGCTGTACTCCATTTGTATGTGGAATGTGCTCTTTCATATATCTTCTTTGTTGTTAGAATGAGTTGAACTGCAGTTCATTTTTCCTCCTATGAGGTCAAACTTCTAACCAGATTCTGTCGAGAGAGATTACGCATCGTGGGTTTATATGTTTACGCAGCAAAGTGCGGCCTTCAAGATCTTGAGGACTCGACTGAAGACTGTGCCATTCAGTGAAAATCTTAAGCGCACATCTTCAGCAAATCCATACTCTCAGATTCTGCAATTGACAGAAGATGGCAGTAGAAACCAAGATACACAGAACTATAGTGCAATCAATTTCCCAATCCTTCTCCAGCAATTTGAGAACATGCAGCTGCAGCACCGTAACCATTTGAAGGATCAACTGCAATCCCGCAAATCTGCTTCAGCTCTAACACTATCTCAGGTTTTTTTTTTTGCTTTTGCTCACATATTTGATTGTGCTATATGTCTGATTTGAGTTGTCGTTGCTGCGTTTCGTCTAATCGTTTCGGTGGCTGATAAGTTGGCTGATGATGTTTTTGGCTGTTTTGTTGTGAGAGAAAAATACTGTTTCGGTGGCTTATAAGCCGGCTGATAAGCCAAACGAACAGTGTTGAAATTGTCAGTTCCACATATGTGCAAAAGTATTTAGTTTTCCTAATCTTACCTGCCAAGTATGGATTGTACTATATTATGTAGTTTCATTTCTGCTCTAAGGTGGGGTCTGCCTGAATTTGCCACCTCTATGAATATTGTAACTTTGCATAATAATAGTGTGTTCTTTTAAGGTTTTGCCTCTGAAGCTCTGATTTACTGTTGGTAGTTTTGGCTAAAGATGCTTTCAGCTGGAAAATAGATTTTGCTGGCTGAAAAACTCTAGAGAAGTAACCTGTAACCACCAGAGAAGTCCATTTATTCTTTGGTAGCAGACCTCTTACTCTAGCACTGAGCTTTGTTGAACAATCTTTTCTTGATGTAAAGATGCTTATCACCTAAGCAGAAGACTAATATCTAACTTTCAACATACAGGAGATACAAAGATACGAAGAAGCACATTCCTCTTCGCTATCAGAGATTAACAGGCCCCCTTCAAGAACATCCAAAGCCATTTTATGATGCATTTGCTTCTTGCGATGTATGATATATTTGCCGGAAGCATCATCACAAATATGTTGGGGCTTTGGTTAGTCTCCTTGATTTTTTCAAAGGAGGTGCATAGGGTACATAGAGTGTAATCTTTTTTGTTTCGTTGCTAGATTTTGTCAAGAGATGGCAATTATTTGTTGGAGAAAGCTTGTTTCCACCCTCTAGTCATTCTTTTCTTAGCCGTTTCACTGCTCGTCTGGTTTCTGTAATTTTCAATTGAAGGCCAAATGAGCAAAGTAGTAATTGGAGATATGCTACTACTGTTCTGCTTATCGATCTCCAACAAATTAGCGTCGCGATGTAAATTCCTGTTGTTGGCCCTTATGATATTTATTATATTTTATATATGCCTTATCTTTATCCATTTTATGTTGTTATATTTTATATATGCCTTATCTATATCACATTTGGATCTGTGAAATTGGTGCATTTAAATTTGTGTTTCGAGTCTCTAAGCCTCTGTGGGAGTTTCATGACTCAGTTTCTAACATAACCATGTTTCGGAAACAGTGTAGAAGAGTTTTATCACCATAAAACTATCTCTAGCATGAAACTCTCATCATCTTTTTTTTCATCAATTAGACCTTGTTTAGTTCCTTTGAAATTTCAAAAATTTACTAGATTAAATATAGGTAAAAAATATAATTAATTGTACAATTTATCTGTAATTTTCAAGTTCATGATTGGATAATAATTACTAAATATAAATGAAATGCTACAGTACTTTACATCCTAAAATTTTTAGATTAGTGTTATATTAGCATATTTAATATCCATATGAAAGTCTATTGAAACTGAGCCTAGGACTCTAGGAGGCTATCAGCCTTCTTAAATCGGTTCATCTTACTCTACCATCTGTCATGGTAGTCTGGTGTGCCATGTCGCATCAAATTTAATTTATTGGCTACTGTTTCCATTTTTTAGACATAAAGCAGCATGTATTTTTGTTCTATATATTTATTTGGATGTAGTTGGATTTGTACCAATCCGTATGTGTTATGGTAGAATTTAATTTAATTTTCATCTCAATTCATAGAGTTTGAAATTTGTCTCATAAAGAATGCTACTTTGACCCATCTATCACAAAAGACAGGAAGTGTTTGGAAGCTTCTCACACACCAAATAAACAACTTACAAAAGACTCAGGAGTAGTTTGTAATTTCATATCTAGTCTTGGTTTACGTACCTAGTTCTAGAATTGTATTTATTTTGGGACGGAAGGAGTAACTGAATGATTTTGATACTGAGATGACCGTGGTTTACTTGATTTTAGACAGAAAGTAGCATGTATTTTAGGTTAATTTCAGCTTAACACTCGCACCTCACATCTGAAACTTTGTGTCTTGATTAATTAAAAGTGTCATTCACGTGGAGTAAAATAAAACTAACTGAAATGTTTCTCTTATGTCGTTGGATGCATCGTTTGGGCATTTCCTATGCCACCAAATCGGAGCCATGTACGTGAACACGGGAATTCACCTGCGGTGACAACTGGTGCCGCCGATTCTCACTTCTCATGGAATAGATCCAGCCATCCAGAGTATATATTCTAAGGACAATTTAGCCATAAGTTCAAGAAGATGATCTGCCATGACTGATGCTCATTCATCGACAAGGCATATTTCTATCTCGCAATCGTGTCCAACGAACATGCACTGCCAAATCTGATGATTCTTGCTCACCTGGTTCCTTGGATGCCGTCCAAGTCCAACGAAAGTAAAAGCGAGGACGATATTTCTTTGGTTGCCCAGTGGACACACTACCGCTCCTGTCTCGACGCCACAATCACCCCTCAATTCTGCAGACGAGCGAATCTGATGGTGTATGAGAAGGTGCAAAGATGCTTGCTGCCAAGGGACTGACCGGCTGATTGTGTCTATGTGACTTCATCATGGTTTGCCATCGCAGTGGTATTGTTCCACACGATACAGCAGGCGTCGTCGGTTTTGCCAGCGGCCATGGCTAGTGGAGTCGTGGCGAAGCCAGGGTAGAAGACCACCCGGGTCTTGGCTAAAGTAAGACAGGTCATTAGTAAATAACAATCATAAACAGTAAATCTCTCTTTGATTTTCGGAATATGTCGGTGTCAGCGGACCCCAATGACAAGCCTTAGCTTCGCCCCTGCCTAGATGTCTTATTTTATTTAGATGTAGTCGGATTTGCTTTAATCCACATGTATTGGGATGAATTTAAATTGAACTTGAGCTAAATTTCATCTCAATTCAACAAAAAACACGTGGAGTGAGGTGAATCCGACAACATGCAAACATGTAGATATCAATCACATCCGCCGGCGCCGCACCCGTTAGGTTGTCAGTATGGGTGCGACATCAAACCTGTGGGTGTCTTAGGGTCGGCCCCAATGGTGTTTGGTCGGATGCGGATGTAGTATTCCACCTGTTGGGCCTGAAACATGAACGCAATTTTTTTTTGCCCTTGAGGCCATGTGCTACTAGCACATGCAACCGTTGGATTCGCATTGAGATGTGTGCACACACGTATCTCACTAGATTCATACTGGGATGTGTGTATGCACACATCTCAATGCAAATCCAACGGTTGCATGTGCTAGGAGCACATGCCCTCAAGGGCAAGTTTAACTTTCTCCCTGAAACATATGTTTTTTCTCTCTATTTTTCTCACTTTTCCTATAGTCCAGATGTCTGAAATTTAAGATGATTTCAGGCAATACTAATATACCACCAACTAGTATAAGTTACTTATTAATTTTGTATTCTGTAATTTAACTTTGTGTTATAACATATTAAATTTTTGTTCTTGTCCTCCTATAGAAATAATTGTAATTATTAAATTATCTTTGTGCCAACATATATAAGATTTTGTTAGGTTTGTACTTTTGTCTACCAAGTTTTTTATTTCTGAAACAAAAAATTGCAGATTGTGTCTACATAATTTACAATGAAGTAAAACTATAATTTTAGTATAAAATATATGTAATAACTATCGCCTAAAAGAAAACTAAAATTCAGGCACATGAAATTTAGCAAATCTTATTTTTTCTCCTCTAATTAGAGATCTATAGTGGAGATGCCTTGGGGATATAGCTATAGTATGGCTAACCAAGATGTTCAATAATATCTTCCGATCGAACAAGATGTCCGAGGAGTGGAGAAGAAGCACTTTGGTACCAATCTACAAGAACAAGGGTGACATCCAAAGTTGTAATAACTATCGTGGGATTAAGTTGATGAGCCACACTATGAAGCTATGGGAGAGAGTCATCGAGCACCGCCTGCAAAGAAAGACACGAGTATCTACCAACCAATTTGGCTTCATGCCTGGAAGGTCAACCACAGAAGCAATCTTCTTGTTAAGACAAGTTATGGAGCGATTTAGAGAGCAGAAGAATGACCAACATATAATTTTCATTGACTTGGAGAAAGCTTATGACAAGATACCAAGAAATGTTATGTGGTGGGCTTTGGATAGACATAAAGTCCCAACAAAGTACGTGACCCTCATCAAGGACATGTATAACAATGTTGTGACTAGCGTTCGAACCAATGATGGTAATACTGATTACTTCCCTATTAGAATTGTGCTTCATCAAGGGTCAGCCTTGAGCCCGTATCTCTTTGCCTTGGTAATGGACGAGATTACAAGGGACATTCAAGGGGACATCCCTTGGTGCATGCTCTTCGCCGATGATGTAGTGCTAGTTGATGAAAGATTGGCGGGAGTAAATAGGAAACTTGAGCTGTGGCGGCAGACCCTTGAGTCTAAAGGTTTTAGACTAAGTCGGACTAAAACCGAGTATATGAAATACGACTTTGGCATAACGGCTCAGGATGAGGGAGATGTGAGTTTGGAAGGTCAAGTCGTGCCTAAAAAGGACACCTTCCGATATCTGGGATCGATGCTACAAAGGGATGGAGATATTGATGCAGACGTTAGCCATAGAATCAAAGCAGAGTGGATCAAGTGACGTCAAGTTTCTGGCATTCTATGTGACAAGAGGGTACCCCAAAAGCTAAAAGGCAAGTTCTATAGGACATCAATTAGACCTGCAATGTTGTATGGAGCCGAATGTTGGCCCACAAAGGCTCGACATGTTCAACAAATGAGTGTTGCAGAAATGCGCATGTTGCGTTGGATCTGTGGTCACACAAGAATGGACCGAGTGCGGAATGATGATATACGTGATCGCCTAGGGGTGGCACCAATTGAAGAAAAGCTTGTCCAACATCGGTTGAGATGGTTTGACCATGTCCAGAGGAGACCGTCAGATGCACCAGTGCGCTGTGGGTGTGGAGTCCCAAGCCAAGCTAATAATATAAGGAGAGGCAGAGCAAGGCCGAAGTTGACATGGGCGGAGGCGGTGAATAGGGATTTAAAAGCTTGGGATATATCTAGAGATCTATGTTTGGATAGGATTGTCTGGAAAGCAGCTATTGAAGTGCCGGAACCATGACTTGGGTATCTTGTTGGGTTTCAACTCTAGTCTACCCCAACTTGCTTGTGACTACAGGCTTTGTTGATGTTGTTGATGTTGATGTTGTAATTAGAGATCTATAGAACTAGTACTTGACGTAAGTATGTGTAAAATTTTATAGGATTTGTATGAACTATGTTATCTATATAGTGTGTACAAGACTATAATTAAGTTGTTGTGAACTTTTTATTCATTGGTGATAATAAATTGATTATTATGTGTTATTTCTCTCAAATTCATAATATTTTGGTTATATGTTAGCTTCTTATTAACACACCCACGCGTCTTATTGAGGGTGGACGTAGCCAAATATCACGGGTGTCGTCGAGGACGATTTTTTACTCCACCTGCACTAAACCTGACCCGTTGCCATCTCTACAAACAAGGTCTTACTGTATATACATAAATAATACCCCCTACCTCAGCTATTTTCAGTAGAAGTAGCAAAATATCATGGTTGTAATCAGTTTGGTTTATCATCAACACACCTTCCCTAAATTAGTAATTCCACTTGTGATATTCCACATCTCGAGATAGTAGGGTAGGTTGGATGGAAGACGGCAAAACATTTCATACATCTGTTACTTGTAGTTTTTTAGAGAGAGAGAGAGATGATCGCATCGTTAGTTGAATTAATAGATAATTTGGGATTAGAGCAGTTGAAAACAATGAAAGTTGTACGTTGGTTATTTTACATGGCAGTGATGGAAATTGATTGGCAGAAAGAGTTTTGGCTTGACCTTTCTTCTTCAAAATAAAACTTTTGCAACCAGTAAACGGACATAATGAATTGTTGACTATAGATTCCATGGACAATTGGGACAACCAAGTGACGCAAGGAAGATGCAAGATTCCTTAAAGAAAATTGGTGGCGAACGACAACTTGAATTCTTGGACGGAAAACAGAGAAACATAAATTAGCTGACTTGGTCTCTTGGGGAAACAGTGTCACGCACCTTGGCATGACTTTTGTGAGCCCAAAGGGACATTATATTCAGGTGATATTCTCTTCAGCCTCTCAAGGGTTGGATCATATGAACAGACGGCAAAATTGTTGCAGCCTCTCAAGTGATAGAATTACAGACAGAGCATGCTGATGTCTCAGCCTATAATTCTTAAAATTAAAATCTTAAAATTAAAAGATGCTGATGCTGATTACGTGGTCTGCAAATGGGTTATTCAGAATAGCAAAAAAGAAATGAGGCTTGTTCGCAGTTTTTTTAAAAGAAAATTAGGATCCTGGTACAATATGTTGCTTCAGAATAGAGACAGGCCTTTCAAAAGATACCAGGAATATACACCTACAGTAGATCTTTTTTTTTTAAAAAAAATATACACCTGGACCGGAAAACTATAACCACCAATTCACGACATCCGATAATTGGAGACATGTCAAAGAGTGAGAGAAATGTGAGCAAACACAAATTTGTCAAAATGTGTCACACATCATATGAGGGCATTATACACAAACAAAGTCAATGCCAAAAAAGAAAACGACGCTAGGCGGGAATAAATAATGTAGAAGCAAAGTCAACCAATGCGGTGAATGGAAGACGTTTAAGATGCTACAAGGTGCAACCAATACCGTCATTGGGCCTTGATACCATCATATTGAATCAGCGAGCCCGTCCAGATTGGCTGAATTGGACAGGCTGTTGGGGGGGGGGGGGGGGGGGGGGGGACAAAAAAGAGATTGGTGGAGGCGAACACAATAACGCTTTGGTCCTGCGCTGAAGAATATGTAAGCAGGAGCTCTACTTGTTTACACTAAAACTAGCTTTCATTGGGTCACCAAACGACAAACCAGCGTTGTATACTCGTTTTTGGATTGAGGATTTGAAGCGAAGACCTCTCTAACTTGTCGGCACAACGACCATCATTGGAGTTTCAGGAATGCGGCAGAACGGCGAAAATACAGCGCATGCACACATTGTTCTTGGATGCAACGATTCTTGTCCTTTTTAGCAAAGCAAGCTTATCGACAATGCAAATACATCTAGAGCTGTGATGATCCATTGAGTAACTAGTATAGTAGATGATCAATCCACAATCGACCGTCATTATTTTTAGCTTTTGCCTTGCCGATGATTTTGTATACTAATAAGTACTACTCTCTCTCCCTCTCTCTCTGAAACGCGTCCTGAATTGCTACAGCCAGACAAAACATGCAGTGACAAAGACCCGTTTTCTCTAGTCCATCCTTTTGGGTAGATTCTTCTCGTCTAGGAAACAGCAGTAAACGCATGGTTCCTTTTCCGGGTGTGCTTTTCGTTTGAGTGGCTTAAAAGAAGCGATAAGTTAATAATGAAAAGCAACTCCACGTTCATTGGAACAGTTCACACGAAGCAGGAAGTAGGCATCCTTCACCATTGCCGTCCATTCAGGTTTAGGATAAGACGAAAAGTGCCCATACGTGCCTGCTGTTTTAGCTTCTTATATATTCCAGCACAGAATAACAAGGTATTGGCTGGCCATTGGCAAACGGCGCCTTGATTGTATTCTTTCAGTTGCAGTACAGGAGGACATTCCTTCTGGAAGGACGCTACTCCCACTCCCACAGGCCACACAGGCAGGCACAGCTCTCAATGAAAGAATTCCAAATTTACACGATGACTCTTTAGATCGCGTGAACTATTTCCAGCTTATTCAATCAGTCGGAATCAGCCGACTTTTGAACCAATCAAACAGAGATCCAACAAGTTAGTGGCAGAAATGCGGAGTCCTATGGATTCTGAAAATCACTAGTGAAGCCGTTCGGTCAAACTAAATTATCACCTGGGTTTGGTCAGATGTGCTATTTGTAATCCGTGATATAGGAAAGAAAACTGTAACTATCACAACTGCACAAGACATAAATAATGGACACTATCTTTCTAACATGTATGGTTCCGGCATGAGTTGGTAGTGTACTCGGGCTTTTTTCTTCTCTATAATACAATGATACGCAGCTCTCCTGCGTATTTGAGAAAAAAAAACTACGGGTATAGATTATTAAGGGAACTGGAAAAGAAATCACATTTTATCTCTAAAGAAAATGATGCACGCTCTGCCCTTCCCCTGCCTTGCTTCCGTCTCCCTCTGTCTTCCCCCATCGCAGCCAGCTTCGCTCTATAAATAACCTTTTGCGCCTCCCGGCTTCTAACCATCCATTGTGATACTTCAGACAGTTCTTCTTGCCTACTCAGCTCTCTTGTGTTCTTGTCTTCTGCCTGTGACTGACTGATGGCCAGCCTCGCTGATCTCGTTAACCTCGACCTGAGTGACTGCACCGACAAGATCATCGTCGAGTACATCTGGTTGGCATCCCTCTGTTCTTGCTCTGATTTTCTTTCCAGAATCGTCTTTGCATTCAGAATACAATCCTTGCAAGTTGCATCCGATCGGTCGTCACCTGAAAATTGCAGCATCTGCACCTTTTTTTTTTCTCCCATGTGTACTCGTAGTTACCAACGCAGTATGTTCTGAATTCTACTACTTCAGCTAAAAACTCTTTTGTGCAAGTTCGGCCCCTTTCTGATGTCGCCTCTTTTGTGCAGGATTGGAGGATCCGGCATAGACCTCAGGAGCAAAGCAAGGGTGTGTAGTCTTGTTCACGTCGTTTCTTTCTGAACCATGACCTTGGCTGTAATTGAACAATAATAGCCATTTCCTAGCATGATATACTACTCTATTTCTGACCATGCTGTTGTTGGAGCAGACGGTGAAAGGCCCATCACCGATCCGAGCCAGCTGCCAAAATGGAACTACGACGGCTCCAGCACCGGGCAGGCTCCGGAAAGGACAGCGAAGTCATCCTCTAGTACGATCCTCAACTCCTTTCTTCTATTTTTTTTTTTTTTTAAAAAAACTGCATGGCAGCTTGTTCTTTGTTGCTTATGTGGTTGTGTTTTCACTTTGAAGCCCTCAAGCCATTTTCAAGGACCCCTTCAGGAAGGGCGACAACATCCTTGTAAGCCTTTTATTTGCGTACCTTCTCATTTTACGTTTCTCTTAGAAGTCATAAAAGCGGCCAAATAGTTTTTTTTTCTTTTTTTTTTCAAAAAAAAAAAGAAGAGAAGGAAGGAAAAGAGGGACCAAAAGGCCATTGTTACTCATGTGTTTGTTTTCCTACTACTTACTCTGGGATTTATTTTATTTTTTAAAGAAGGATGATAAAAAGACTATCTGAGTAAAGGTAGTAGTAACTTATTTGAACAATGTGAAGGAAAAGTGTTTTGTCTTTTCGCAAGCACAAAAGGAAGGCTGGTTTGCTATGTTTCTTATTCAAACTACTCTATATAGGTGATGTGTGACTGCTACACGCCACAAGGCGAGCCAATCCCTACTAACAAGAGGTACAATGCTGCCAAGGTTTTCAGCCACCCTGACGTTGCAGCTGAGGTGCCATGGTATGAATATTGGCCCAATTTCAGACAGTATTTTTTTTCAGCCTAGAATACATCAGCTTTTAATGGTACAGTACTAACCGAAATCGACAAAATATGTTATTGTAGTTAATGAAGTAAATTGTTTGTTACTGTGGCACAGCACAAATTGTTGATACAAATGGAACATAGTTCGACTTAGAAAGTACTGCCTCCATCCTAAATTAACTGTCGTTTTGGATTTCTATGTCACAACTTTGACTAAATTTATATAAAATATGTGCAACATTTGTGTCTCCAAATAAATTTATTACAAAACTAGATAAAAAGATCTATCTAATGATATCAATTATGTATCATAACTATTAATATTTTTTTATATAAAATTAATCTAAGTTTTTTCTCGGGAAATGAGAAAGACAAATATTTTGGGACGGAGGGAGTATGTGAATAAATGTTTAACATAAATGTTTTGAAGGACCACCATATTTGGAAAATTCCATCTTTTTTCCACTACCTATCTTATCTGGTTCCTCATCAGGACCTCTGTCTGAATTCAAACAGGTACGGTATTGAGCAGGAGTACACTCTCCTTCAGAAGGATGTGAGCTGGCCCCTTGGCTGGCCTGTTGGTGGATACCCTGGTCCCCAGGCAAGAAAACTTCTATGATCCGATCCTTCAACTTTTTATCTATTGCATGCAAGTACCAAGAAGCACAAGCTAAGTGATGTAAGCTTTGAAAATAAGGTTACCCTTTTTTTTTTACAAAATAAAATAAAAATTGAACTAGTTGACATAGTAAAAACTTTACAAGTATACAAAAGAGGTAGTATTATTGAGCTTTTGGCGACCAATTCAATACAAAAGAGGGAAGATGCATGCCTTGCAAGTTTCTCAACTGTTGGGGGGTGCATTTTCTTTTTCCAGGGACCATACTACTGCGCTGCTGGTGCCGATAAGGCCTTTGGGCGCGACGTGGTCGACGCCCACTACAAAGCCTGCATCTACGCCGGCATCAACATCAGCGGCATCAACGGCGAGGTCATGCCTGGCCAGGTAGTACAACCCTGCAAGTTTCATGCAGCCGCGCGTCACGTTCTCTGACCAATCATCAGTATGGATGTACATAACATACAGTAGTAATCGATGCGTGCTGAAACTGCTGAATTCCATGTCAAACAGTGGGAGTTCCAAGTTGGGCCGTCCGTTGGGATCTCTGCCGCTGACGAGATATGGGTTGCCCGCTACATTCTCGAGGTCCGCTAGTTGTCCAACTTGGTTCCTCTGGATCTTGTAGTAGTATGTAATAACTAGACTGTGCTGCGACTAACAGTGTTTTCTTTCCTTTTTGTGCTGTCTGACTGACTGGTTTCAGAGGATCACTGAGATTGCCGGGATTGTTCTCTCCCTCGACCCGAAGCCGATCCAGGGTGACTGGAACGGTGCCGGTGCCCACACCAACTACAGCACCAAGTCGATGAGGGAGGAGGGTGGGTACGAGGTGATCAAGAAGGCGATCGAGAAGCTGGGGAAGAGGCACAAGGAGCACATTGCCGCGTACGGCGAGGGCAACGAGCGCCGCCTCACGGGCCACCACGAGACCGCTGACATCAACACCTTCAAATGGGGGGTGGCGAACCGCGGCGCGTCCATCCGCGTCGGCCGCGACACCGAGAGGGAAGGCAAGGGCTACTTCGAGGACCGCAGGCCGGCATCCAACATGGACCCCTACGTCGTCACCGGCATGATCGCCGACACCACCCTCCTGTGGAACGGAAACTGATAACGTACACATGCATTATTCGAGCCACGCAATCCAACGGTTGTTCTCCTTGTTCTGCACAACACTACATCCGCCGTGATGTCAGTTTGATTTTGCGATTTCAGTTCCCGTCCGTCATGGGGTGCCCTAAAAATTAATTGTTGCTTCGGTCTCCGGTGTAGTACTGCTCGGAAAGTCTGAATAACGGCTGCAATGGATTTTGCTTTCGTCATAGCCTCATAGGGGTACCTACCTTTAGCTGTTCTTCTTGTTTTGTTGGTTTGATAATGTATAATGTAATTGTACCACGTGATTTTATATGAAAGAAAAAATCATTGTCGTTTTGTTCGCGATCACAGTACGGTGGTTCCATTCCATGCTGTCCGCTCTTTCCATTGTCAGACGCAGCAAGCACTGATTTGAGGGCTTGATCGAAGCACGCCACTACTGTTGCTGCACGTACGATCTTATCCTGGGGCCAACAAATCTGATATCCCGTCTCTCTCTTGTGAGTTGTGACCACTGAGGCACCCAAGGAATATGATGCTCTTTAATCTTCAGCCCTTCTTCTTATCTTACCGGCCTGTATAGTCGATGAGACGCACACTTGCTACCACTGTGGCGCTTTTACGCTTTTTACACATGAAAAGTTGAAAGGAAACAGAGGACTTGCTACCACTGTGGCGCTTTTACGCTTTTACGCTTCCACAGCTGGGGCTAGCAAATCCAGGTCCTATTCCTGGCGACGCTGGCGAAGAAAAAGCAGATCATGCAGCAATATTGTGCACCGGGCAGCAACCAGACAGGTAGCAGATGGGCTTTGTCTCTGTCTCTGTCTCCAGTCTCCTGGTATTGGGCTTCGTCCTAGCTCTCGCACAGCTCGGCCCAACACGCGTGTGATGGGTCCTGAACGGATTAACAATTTTGCATGCTTCTGAAGGATCGGGCCCATGTAAATAATAGTTGTATATTAGCTGCTGCCGTAATAATTCCGATAAAGGAGTAGGCAACAGTGAACAATGCACTGTTATCTCCCCTCAAAAAAAAAAGCACTGTTATCTTCGTCCGTAATGAATCAGTCCTTTGCCTGCCTTCTCCTGTATACTATGTTCTTCCACTGTTCCTTTCTTCTGCTCCAATCCCATCTCTGCTACCTTGATATACTCACACAGAGTATAGTAGTTTATTAATAATTATGGGCAAACTTCTTTTAGACGATTCATTAGCATACTTTATTTTAGGAACCTAATTAAAACTATCTTAGAAACAGCACAGAGCAACTCATATGATTTAATTATTTATAAAAGCGATTCTTAATTTCTCACTTTCTATCTTGAGTGGGTTTTCTGTATATATATTATATATATGCAAATGTTTAGTTGATTTTAAAATACTTCCATACTTCTCTAGATGACCCATTAGTATTGTCTCATTTCATGCATACTTTGTTTTAGTAGTTTATT
Organism: Microstegium vimineum; assembly: GCA_022036555.1. Taxonomy (NCBI): domain Eukaryota; kingdom Viridiplantae; phylum Streptophyta; class Magnoliopsida; order Poales; family Poaceae; genus Microstegium; species Microstegium vimineum. Next base: position 16,060,529 of record CM039139.1, read on the forward strand.
ATATATATATATATATATATATATATATATATATGCAAATGTTTAGTAGATTTTTAAATACTTCCATACTTCTCTAGACGACACAATAGTATTGCCTCATTTCATGCATACTTTTTTTAGTAGTTTATTAATAATTATGAGCATACTTATTTTAGACGATTCATTAGCACACTTTATTTTAGGAACCTAATTAAAACTGCCTTAGAAACAGCACAAAGTAACTCATTTGCTTTAGTTATTTATAAAAGCGATTCTTAATTTCTCACTTTCTATCTTGAGTGAGTTTTCTGTATATTATATATATATATATATGATATATATATATATATATATATATATATATATATATATGCAAATGTTTAGTAGATTTTTAAATACTTCCATACTTCTCTAGACGACCCATTAGTATTTGCCTCATTTCATACATACTTTGTTTTAGTAGTTTATTAATAATTATGGGCATACTTCTTTTAGACAATTCATTAGCATACTTTATTTTAGAAACCTGATAAAAACTGCTTAGAAACAACACAGAGTAACTCATCCACTTTAATTAGTTATAAAAGCGATTCTTAATTTATCAGTGTTGGTGTTATGACCCGGGGGTCAAGACCACCAACGAGTAAATTTGTATATCGCGTGCTCCCTCTCTCAGACGTGATGCAAGATGGACACAAGGTTTATCCTGGTTCGGGCAAAGAAGGTCCTACGTCCAGCGGGGGAGGATGACTCGTATTATCTCGCACCCAAAACGTGCTCGCACAGGGGGGGTACAAGCTGTGTTACACGGGGTTGCTCAGAGTGAGCTGCGGTCTAAGGCTAGCGGGTTTGCCCTAGGCTGCGGGTTTGCCACCCGAGGGGTCGATCGAGTGGCGGGGTGTGTATGCGCGGAGTGTGAGAGTCTGAACTGAAGTCTCGGAGATTTCAGGATCCAGCCCAATCTCCCTTTATTCTACCTCGGCATCCCCTTTTATAGACCAAGGGGAGGTCCGAGGGTACAGGGTCCTAACTGTGGCAGTATGGGTAGCGTGTCCGAGGCACAGTGTTGGCGGAGAGACGTTGGGCACTTTGGCGGCATGGCCTTCCCGTCCTTCTGGCATCCCCGGTTGTGGTGGCAGTAGAAGTCGCCGCGGCACAGCGTCCGCAGACGGGCACGAATCCCACGGCTGAAGCGGGACGGGGTGGATGGGACGGTCCCCATACTGGAGTTGTTGGAGAAAGGGGTCGAGCCCCTCGGTCGAGGGGGGGGGGGGTCGAGCCCCGCGTGGCTCTGTCGCATTCCCGAAGTCGTCGTCGAGGGCCGCACTGTTCACTTTCCGAGGGGTGCTGCTGGAGTCCGTACTCGCGTAGTGGCGACAGTGGCGACACAGTTGACAGGAATCGGGGAGTTGGCGGATTTGACAGCGGACGCGGGCGCCCATGTCGTTAGGTGGTTTCACTTTAACCCATGCCGGGAGCAGTTGGGTTAATCGAGCCTCTCGTCCGGGGGTCGTCCGTTCGACCCCTGGTCCGTCGCTCATCGTCGAGGTAGAGTCAGAGCAGAGACGGGGTCGGAGAGGTCGAGGTAGAGGTCGGGGGGTCGTTCGTTCGTCGAGGTGGGGGCCGGGGGTTCGTTCGCTCGCCCCCTCGGTCCGTCATTTACCGTCGAGGTGGGGGCCGGGGGGTCGTTCGTCCGACCCTCAGTCCGTCTCTTGACGTCGAGGTGGGGGCCGAGGGGTCATTCGAACGACCCCTCGTCTATCATTCGGCGTCGAGGTGGGCCGACCTGTGACTTGTCGCCACAGCTGGCGTAGAGGGGGCTCTCGAGCGATGGGTCGTGCCTTACTGAGTAGTGGGCTGTCCCTGCCTTAAAAATAGTTGCTATGTTTAGCGTTAATTTATCAAAGGGTTTAGGGTACCCCTTACCTTCGTACCCGACAGTAGCCCCCGAGGCCCCAGAGGAGTGATTTAGAACTCCTCTGGGGGCTATGATACACGTCTTCTCGGAGGGAGTAAGGATTACCCGGAGGTTTTGTCCTTGCCCTGCAGGGTTAGTGAGAGGTTCGATTCTCCGTGGGGTGCGCGCGAGCGCACCCCGCGGGGGTAGCCCCCGAGGCCCCAGAGGAGTGATTAAGAACTCCTCTGGGGGCTATAATATGTTGTATCGAGGGGTTTTTTAAGGATACCTGGAGGCGTGGCACCCTGTCGAGGGGTCGATTCCATCCCTTTCCCTGAAAAGAGAAGTATTCGAGGGCGGCTGTCGAACCCTACCGAGGGCCAGCCTTCGCTCCCTCGAGCACAACTGGAGTCAGAGCGCCCAGCCCGAGAGGTCGACTCTGTCTGCCAGGTTACGAGTTTTTTGACCCTCTTTCGTCGAGGGGTGCCGTGCGTAGTCGGGCCCTCGAGCCCTCGAATGGCTAGGCCTTCACTACCTCATAGCGTCCTTCCCACGGATCCTTGCGTTCGGATTGTGGGGTGAAGAGCATCGTGCTATCCTCGTTAGGACGAGCCCGAAGTCCTCGGTGAGCTGTTCTCGGGCATGAGTCCATTAGAAATGGTGCCCAGTACGGGTAAAAATCCGAGTGAGAACACGTGCCCCATTCGATAGGGGTCGACTAGTGGCCCGGAGGCGTTCTCATTTTTAAGTAAGCCGTACGGCTTACTAAGCACGACCATGTGGATTACCAAGGTGCCAACCCCATTCGATAGGAGTTGGTGGCTCGATGCCTCCCAGCGGAGGGATCCTTAGGTATTCCTAGGTTATGCCTCAGATATGTCCCAGGGAGCCTCGAGAGTTCGTTCTCGAGCTAGGGGCACGCGCTTGGCCTCCCCGGGACATCCCTGACTCGCGTACTCGAGGGTGGCTGTCGAACTCCGTTCGTGGAGCCAGCCTTCGCTCCCTCAAGATTTGGGGGTGGACCGGAGTCCATTAACCATGGGTCCTTCCTGACCTCAGGTACTCGAGGGCGGCCGTCGAACCCTATGTAAGGGCCAGCCTTCGCTCCCTCAAGATTTGACGGGTGGTTCGTCATCCGACGCTATCCTCAGGAGGAGGAGTCCTACCTTGTGGAACGCCGAGGGGGAAGAATGGGTAATTATATTGAACTTGGGGACATACCTGTGTTCTTTGCCCCTCGGGCTGGAGCGCTCGGGGGAGGCTGTCGAAACCCACGAAGGGGCCAGCTTTTGTCCCTTCGAGGCTGGGGAGTGGACCGGAGTCGACGACCCGAGGTCTGCTCCGACCTCGGGTACTCGAGGGGGGCTATCGAGCCCGTTCGTGAGCCGGCCTTTGTCCCCTCGAGATTTTAGGGGTGGACCGAAGTCCTAACCTGAGGTCATTTCTGCCCTCGGGTACTCGAGGGTAGCTGTCGAACCCTCTTTCGAGGGCAAGCTCTCGCTGCCTCAAGATTCCTTACCTCCGAAGATAACGCTTCCGGCCGCGCGCCTTTTTAGGCGAGGTCCGTTCAGCGCAACAGTGGCGGTTGCAGGGCGGAGTGCGGCGCGGAGCCCGACGATGGGACGGAATGCCTTATCCAGGAGGAATACGAGGAAGGGGAGTACAGACGCATTAAATGCAAAGATTCTCTTGCCTGTTTCGCCAGATTCGTCCGTTGGCCTCTTGCGTATAAGTAGCGAAGGTGAGGAGTCGGGTGTTCTTTCCGCACACTTGCCTTCGTTGCCTCCTCGCCTTCGTCTTCCCTTCCTCCTTCTCCCCGCCATTGCCTTAGGCGTCCCGCAAGCCGGAACTCTGCGCAAGCGAGAGAGAGAAAGAGAAGGGAGATAGGGAACGTACCTTGCGCCCCTGAGCCCGAGCGCACCATCATCCTCGATCCCATGGCCAAGTTTAGCCTCGTCGGCCCCGATGACTGGCCTGCGTCCTCGGTGACCGCCTCGCGCCTGACGGGCTTGGTGGAGAGCGGCCTCCTCCGGCCTGTCACCTCGGCGGAGCGACCGGAGTGGGTGCTGCCATCGCCGGACCATGCCGAGCCCAACCCGCCGGAGGGGTACGTACTGAGCTTCGAGATCTTCCACCGGGCGGGACTAGGCACCCCGCCTAGCCGCTTTCTGCGCGCACTTCTCCATCACTACGGCGTGGAGCTCCAACACCTGACCCCCAATGACGTCTGCCAGGCGGCGGTCTTCGCCGCGGTGTGCGAAGGCTATCTCGGGATGGAGCCTCACTGGGAGTTGTGGCTCCACCTCTTCAAGGCGGACATCTTCCATGCATCGGTCGGCAAGGGTACCCGCAAGATGGTCAGGGCCGGGTGTTGCTGCATCTCCGTCAAGCGGACGGAGTGCTGGATTCCGGGGAAGCTGTCGTCGAGCCACTCCGGATGGCACTCCGGGTGGTTCTACCTGCGGAACGACAACAACCTGTTCCCGGCGTACACCGGGAGGACGATCGACGCGCAGCCAGACCGCTGGAAGTACGGCGTCGTGACGAGCAAGCAGCACCGCATCAAGAACCTGCTGGACACGGTCAGGCATCTGAAGGAGGAGGGACTCACGGCGGAGATCGCCGCGTCGGCGTTCCACCGGCGGCGGGTCGTGCCACTGATGGCTCGACCCCTCCGCATCGACGAGATGGGTCCGGGGGTCGACCTTTCGGGCTGTCGCCTCGCCGAAGATGAACTGGCCCCGGATAGGGTGGTCCGCCGCGTCCGCTGCTTCTTCGCGGGCTCGTTCCCCGTCAAGAACGTCGCGAAGATCCCCATGAAACTGGACGAGGGCTTCTTCGAGCTGGTAAGGTCCTCTCCTCTTGTTAGAGTCCTCGTGTTCGCCTTTTCCGTCTCTTTTGCCTGCGTTCTGACTGCCTCGCGTTCCGCAGGGGAACGTCTCCTTCCGGCCCTCGCCCCCGCCGGTGAAGGAGGACCAGGCCGGGAAGCAGGCGAGGCACCTCCAGGCAGAGAAGCAGAAGGCGGACAAGGACAAAGCCAAGGAGGCCACGGCTAAGAGGTCCCGGGAGAGAGAGGCGAGGGAACAACGCCGGGCCCGACAGAGGCGGGAGGGCCTCCCTGAGGAGTTATCGCCCTCGGAAGAGGAGGACGAGGAGGAGGAGGAGGACGAGGAGGTGAACTGAAGCGAGGAGGAACAGGCGGCGCCTGAACAGGCGGTCGTCGGAACCGGAGGAGGGGAGGGGTCGACCTCGAGGTCGGCCCCTACCGTCGAGGCTGAGCCATGGGGGGAGCGCCCCGTGGCTTCTCGGGAAGAAGTGCCGCGGCAGACGCGTGGGCAGTCATCGCGATCCCCGTCGGGGGGTCGATCGAGCGAGCCCTCGACGCCTGCCGCGTCGAGCGCACGGGCGTCGGGCCCGTCGGCGCAAGAGGAGACTAGCAAGGGGACGATGGTGGCGCCGTCGGCCCCTGCCCGGGAGACGGTGTCGAGGGCCGCCTCGACCCCCACCCCCCGGGCGGTGGTGTTCAAGAGTTCGACCAGCCCGACGGTCGCCGGGCAGAAACGCCGGGTCCCGAGGGGGTAAGTCGCCTTCGAGGGTGTTGTTCATATTTTTCTCTTTGTTGATAATGACCTATGTTCATCGCTGCGCACGGGTTTCTTTCTCAGGTCGAAGCGCCCGCAGGGAGACGCGTCCTTCGCCCCGCCAAGAAATTGAAGGTGGAGGCTGCCGTCGGGGTGGCCGCCGAGGCCGGTCCTGCAGCTCCGCCCTCTTCGACGCTCACCCCCGAGGCAGCACGGACAGTCAAGGCCCGGGAGGCGATGGAGCGGGGGACGGCGCAGGGTGCCTTGGCATCCGCCCCACTGGCAGAGGAGACGAGCCCGTCCGCCCCGCCCGCGAGGGCCACTGAGGCAGCGGGGGTCGCCGAAGCGACGGTCGCGGCGCCTGCGCGGCCGTCGGAAGGAGTCGCGCCCGTCGCCCCGGGGGGCGCAGGGCTTTCGTCGACGGCGGTTGCGGCCGAGGAGGTGGAGGTGGTCAGGTCCCAGGCCCCCGTGAACGAGGGGGAGGCTCCGGCTCACCCAACGCCGGGGCGGTGGCCCGAGGGCCTAGCCTTGCTGGAGGCTCGACTCCGACTCGAGCACGAGGGCACGACTGCCGCCGCGTCCGAGGGCCCTTCGACGACGCCGGAGCTCGAGGCGGGGGGTCCGGTCGAGCGGCTCGAGGCGACACCCGCGCCGGCGCAGGACAGGATGCTGATGGAGTCCACCCCCGATGAAGTGGACGAGATGGTGGCCGAGCTAGTGGGCTCGGCGGAGACGACCACCGTCGCGGTCCCTCGGGCGGAACCGGAGGTGGCTCGGCCTCCCCTCGAGGCTGGGGGCCGTTGTCTCGAGGTAAGCGATACTTCAACTTACTCAAGACGCAGTGGGTTTGCATTGCTGGGTGCTAATTTTTCCGAGTCTTTCACCGCGTAGGGCTGTTCTACTGGCCGGGGTTTACTTCGCCTGGTGGCGACGGCTCGGCGGGGCCGTCAACGTCCTCGTGGGGTGGCCCTGAGGACGGGCGAGGACAGGCGGAGGAGCTCTCCCCCTCTCTGCTTGGCGAGAGGAGGTCGAGCTGCGCGGGGGTCCCGCCGCCGTGCGCCAGGGCGTCACACGGGCGGTCGAAGAGAGGATCGCCGCCCGCAGCGTGGCCTGGGGCCAGGAGGTTCTCGAGCTGGCGGACCCTCAAGACCCCGAGCGGCTCTTCCTCACGCTCGACGACCAGGCCGAGCTCCGACGGTGGGAGTACGTCAAGGAGTATCGGGCCTGGTTTGAGCACTCGGTACGCCGCGCCGCGGAGGTCGCCGCCATGGACATACGCCAGGGGATGGAGGTGGGTTTCGCTCTCCCTTAGATTGTACTTGGATTGTCTGATTGCTATTTGCTGACGGTCTTCCCTTTTATCCTCGTCAGGCGCTGCGGGCGAGGTCTTATGACAAGTCCCAGTACATCCTCCGGGTGCAGGAGCAACTCCCGACCCTTCGCGCCTCGCTGGATAGGGCGGAGGATGAGGCCGCCCGCGCGAGGGCTGAGGCGGCAGCCGTCCGGGAGAATACCGAATCGAAGGTCGCCCACGCGAGGGCCGGCTTCGAGGCCGTGCAGAAGGAAGCCTGGGCGGCCTTGAAGACGGCGCAGACGAGGCTCGACATCGCCCTTCAGTCGACCGTCACGGTCGGGCGGGAACGAGACGCTGCCCTCGAAGCCAAGCGCAAGGCCGAGGAGGAGGCCGCGCGGCTGAAGGAGGAGCTAGCCCGAGTGACGGAGGGAATCCGAGGGCTCCGGGGAGACCTCGACGCCGTCTCCCGTGAGCGCGACACGCTGGCCGCCTCGGAGGAGAAGGCTCGGACCCGCGCAACCTCCCTGGGCGTGGTGGCGATGAACCAGAAGAGGGCCCTCGATGACGCAAGCAAAACCATCGAGGGCCTCGAGGCCAAGGTCAGGGGTCAGGCCTCCAATCTTGTCGACGTCAGCCGCCAGCTCAAGGAGACCGAGCAGGCCTATGCCACCCTGGACGCGCATGCCCAAGGTGAGTGTGTCGAGGGTGTTGCGGAATCTGTCCTGCCTCGACCCTCTTCCTGCTCCTTTGGGTTTTGACCGTGTTGTGTACTTGTTTTGGCAGAGCTTGCAACGGATAAGGCCCGCGCCCATGAGGACCTGAACAATCTTCAGGGCTTCCTCGGGACCGAGGCGAACCTCAACGCGAGGCTCGCGGACGTCATCAACACCTTCTACGACGACCTCTCGGTCAAGCCGGAGCCGAAGGTTGAGGGTGACGCTCGAGGGGACTCCCTGCTGCGCCGCTTCTACTCCATGACGCAGGGGGTGACGGAGCACGTCCGTGCCGCCCTGCATGTGGGCGTGAAGCGGGCCCTCGCGGTCGTCAACTCGGTCTACAATGTGGACCTCAACCTCGTTGTCGACGGGTTTGCCACCGACTCGAGGCTGACTGACGAAGAGAACAACGCGAGGTGCCAGGAGTTGATGGATCTCGCGGAGGTGCCCGGAGGCGAGCTGGCGAAGCTCTTCGAGCCCGAGGTGATCCCCTCGGCGGACGGAGATGGCACCGAGTAGCCCTCGGAAGGTGTCGATTAGTTTTTGCAGACTTTTCACCTTCCGGTGTGGCCAACGGGTGATGCCCAACTTCCTGCGTTGCTTCTTGAGGATGACGACCCCCTCGATGAGTAGTCCCGGGCCTGCGAGCCATATCTGGACAGGAAGGTCCATGTAATAGTTAGGCTTTTTGTACTGATACAATGCCGAGCCCCGAGGGCTTCTTGTGTATAATGCATTTTGATCGAGATGCACATAGTTATTTTTGTTTTTCGAGCTCTCCCTGCTTTTCTTTGCCTGAGTCGATGCTTGTGAACTAAGTATTCGACGCACGCTCGTATCCCTGGAAGGGGGGGGGAGCGAGCGGGGATACCGTAGCCCTGGGGCGTAGGTGAGTCCCTGGCTCGATGACACCCGCGACCCTTAGGGAGTTCGAGGCGCCTTTACTTAGTCACGAAGCGTACTCAAGGGAAATAACGAGAGGGAAAGCCGAGTTTCGAAAAACGTTCGAGTTTTTTGGAGACTTAGGAGGGGGGGTGCCCTGTTAGCCCCCGAGGGAGGCTCGACTTTGCTGAGGCAAAGTCGAGGCTACCTTAGTGCTGTAGACGGGTACGTCTCGTTGTTTCTACTTCTCGAACTCTCTCTGCTTTTCTTTACCTGAGTGGACGCTTGCGAACTAAGTATTCGACGCACGCTCGTATCCCTGGAAGGGGGATGGCGAGCGGGGATACCGTAGCCCTGGGGCGTGGGTGAGTCCCCGGCTCGACGGCACCCTCGACCCTTAGGGAGTTCGAGGCGCCTTTACTTAGTTATGAAGCGTACTCGAGGCAAAGGTCGAGAGGGAGAGTCGGGTTTCGAAAAACGTTCGAGTTTTCGGGGACTTAGGAGGGGGTGCCCCCCCCTGTTAGCCTCCGAGGGAGGCTCGAGTTTGCTGAGGCAAAGTCGAGGCTACCTTAGGTTTACGAACGAATGTGAAATGTGTTTCGAGAACATTTTATTCATTCGAAGATTTGTACATAAATGCGAAAATGTACAAGGCCCTGGGGCCTCAGGGATAGAAGCGACGTAGCTGTTCGATGTTTCACGCGTTGGTGAAGATCTCGCCCTTCTCGTTCTTCAGCTTGTAAGTGTCGGGCTTCAGCACTTCTGCCACGATGAAGGGTCCCTCCCACGGTGGCGTCAACTTGTGACGTCCCTTGTTGCTTTGTCGACGGCGCAGAACGAGGTCGCCGACGTTGAGGTCCCTTTTGCGCACGTTTTTGTCGTGGTAGCGCCGCAGCGTCTGCTGGTACTGTGCCGACTTGAAGAGAGCCATGTCACGGGCTTCCTCGAGCTGGTCGAGGGAGTCCTCTCGGGCTACCGTGTTGGCTTGCTCGCTGTAGGCTTTCAGTCGAGGGGACCCGTACTCGAGGTCGGTGGGGAGGACGGCCTCGGACCCATAGACCAAGAAGAACGGAGAGAACCCCGTGGCTCGACTTGGTGTCATTCGGAGACTCCATAGCACAGCGGGTAGCTCATCGACCCATCTTCTGCCATGCTTGTTCAGCCGATCAAAGATCCTTGGCTTGAGGCCCTGCAAAACCATACCATTGGCACGCTCGACCTGACCGTTAGTTCGAGGGTGGGCGGCTGCGGACCAATTCACTCTGATGTGGTGATGGTCACAGAAGTCCAGGAACTTTTGGCCGGTGAACTGCGTGCCGTTGTCGGTGATGATGACGTTGGGGACCCCGAAGCGGTGGATGATGTCGGTGAAGAACAACACGACTTGTCGAGATTGGATGTTGGCGATGGGTCGAGCCTCGATCCACTTCGAGAACTTGTCGACAGCCACGAGAAGGTGAGTGTGGCCACCCTTGGTTCTTTTCAGGGGGCCGACCATGTCGAGCCCCCATACTGCGAACGGCCAGGTTATGGGTATCATCTGAAGAGCTTGGGCGGGTAGGTGGGTCTGCCTGGCGTAGAATTGGCAACCCTTGCAGGATCGAACGAGTTTGGTGGCGTCGTTGATGGCCGTCGGCTAGTAGAAGCCCTGTCGAAAGGCACTTCCTACCAGCGTTCTCGGCGCCGCGTGGTGGCCACAAGCCCCCGAGTGTAGATCTTTCAGCAATGCCCTCCCCTCCTCGAGGGTGAGGCAGCGTTGAAGTACACCCGACGGGCTACGTCGATATAGCTCGCGGTCGTCCCCGTACAAGACGTAGGTTTTGGCGCGTCGAGCTACATGACGGGCTTCCGTGCGGTCTTCTGGGAGTTCGCCCCGTGTCAGGTACTCGAGGTAGGGTGCGCGCCAATCCGTCGCAGGGGTTGGCGCTGCGACAGCCCCGTCGATTTCCATGACCTCTCCCCCGCTCGAGGGGGGATCGATCGAGGGGGGGTGGATCGACCCCTTGCTTGAGGGCAGGAGCCCCCGAGCCCAGGTCAACGGACGACTTGTGAAGATCCCTCGAGAAGATGTCGGGAGGGACCATGCCTCGAGTAGACGCGATTTTGGCCAGCTCGTCGGCAGCTTCGTTGTACCGACGGGCGACGTGGTTGAGCTCGAGGCTGTAGAACTTGTCCTCGAGTTTTCGGACCTCCTTGCAGTAGGCTTCCATCTTGGGGTCGTGGTAGCTCGAGTCTTTCATCACTTGGTCGATCACCAACTGAGAGTCCCCTCGCACATCGAGGCGTCGAACCCCGAGCTCGACGGCGATGCGCAGGCCGCTGACGAGGGCCTCGTACTCGGCGATGTTGTTGGAGGTGGGGAAGTGGAGTCAGATGACGTAGCGCATGTGAACCCCTGAGGGTGATATGAACACCAATCCGGCGCCTGCCCCCGTCTTCATCAACGATCCGTCGAAGTACATGGTCCAGAGCTCGCTCTGAACCTGCGCTGGGGGTAGTTGGGTGTCGGTCCATTCTGCAACAAAATCTGCCAGTACCTGAGATTTGATGGCCTTCCGAGGGGCGTAGGAGAGGGTCTCCCCCATGAGCTCGGCCGACCACTTGGCGACCCTTCCAGACGCCTCCCGGTTCTGGATTATATCTCCGAGGGGGAAAGATGAAACCACAGTAACCGGGTGGCCCAGGAAATAATGTTTGAGCTTACGCCGAGTGAGGACGATCGCGTACAGCAACTTCTGGATGTGGGGGTACCTCGTCTTGGTCTCGGAAAGGACCTCGCTCACAAAGTAGACAGGCCTCTGAACCGGCAGGGCGTGTCCTTCCTCCTCCCTCTCGACTACTATGACCGCGCTGACTACCTTGGTAGTTGCTGCGACATAGAGCAAGAGGGGCTCGGCCGGACTTGGGGGTACCAAGACCGGGGGCGAGGTGAGCAAGGCCTTGAGTCTCGAGAGCGATTCCTCGGCTTCGGCGGTCCACGCGAAGTGTTCCGTCTTCTTCAGGAGGCGGTAAAGGGGTAGGGCCTTCTCTCCGAGCCTCGAGATGAAGCGACTGAGGGCGGCGAGGCACCCAGTGACCCTTTGCACGCTCTTGAGGTCGTTGATCGGGCCCATCCTCGTGATGGCGGTTACCTTCTCGGGATTGGCCTCGATCCCGCGCTGGGAAACTATGTACCCTAAGAGCATGCCTCGGGGGACCCCGAAGACACACTTCTCAGGGTTCAGTTTTATGCGATTAGCCCTGAGGCACCCAAACGCGATCTCGAGGTCTCCGACCAGGTTTCCGACGGTTCTGGACTTGACCACGATGTCATCGACATAGGCCTCGACCGTCGGCCCTATGTGTTTCCCGAAGACACGGAGCATGCATCGCTGGTAGGTGGCCCTGGCGTTTCGCAAGCCGAAGGGCATGGTGAGGTAGCAAAACATGCTGAAGGGAGTGATGAAGGAGGTCGCGAGCTGATTGGACTCCTTCATCTTTATTTGGTGGTAGCCAGAATACGCATCAAGGAAGCAGAGGGTTTCGCATCCCGAAGTGGAATCTACTATTTGATTGATCCGTGGTAAAGGAAAAAGAACTTTGGGACACGCTTTATTTAGACTAGTGTAGTCTACACACATCCTATCCTTCCCATTCTTTTTCTTTACAAGCACGGGATTAGCTAACCACTCAGGATGATGCACCTCCTTGATGAATCCGACCTTCAAAAGCTTGTCGACCTCCTCCCCGATGATCCTGCGCTTCTCCTCGTCGAAGTGGCGCAGGCGTTGCTTCACCGGTTTGGACCCGGCTAGGATGTCCAAGGAGTGCTCGGCGACCTCCCTCGGAATGCCCGGCATATCCGAGGGACTCCATGCGAACACGTCGGCATTCACACGGAGAAATTCGACGAGCACTGCTTCCTATTTGGGCTCGAGGGTGGCGCTGATCGTCAGCACCTTCCCATCCACGAGGCCGGGGTCGAGCGGGACGGTCTTGGTGTCTTCCGCCGGCTTGAAGTTGCCAGCGTGTCGCTTGGGGTCGGGGATCTCTCCAGACAAGTCGTCGAGAGCCGCGAGGATTGCCGAATCCTCGCGGGCCTCGGCTTTCTCTACGCACTCGACGTCGCAGTCGTATGCGCGCTCGTAGGAGGTGTCGACGGTGATGACCCCCGAGGGCCCCGACATCTTGAGCTTGAGGTAGGTGTAGTTCGGGACCGCCATGAACTTGGCGTATCCCGGTCTACCGATGATGGCGTGGTAGGTGCCTCGCCATGTGACCACCTCGAAGGTCAGCTCTTCCTTTCAGAAGTTCGAGGGGACGCCGAAACAGACCGGTAGCTTGATGCGGCCGATCGGGAGCGCCTTCTTCCCCGGGACGATCCCGTGGAACCCCCCCGCGCTGGGCAAGAGCATGGTCCTCGGGATCCCTAGGAGGTCGAGGGTCTCGGCGTAGATGATGTTGAGGCTGCTCCCCCCGTCCATGAGTACCTTGGTGAGGCGGGTGTTGAGGATGATCGGGTCGACGACGAGCGGGTAAGCCCCTACGTTGGGGATGTGCTGGGGTGGTCGTCCTGGTCGAAGGTGATCGGCGTATGGGACCAGTCGAGGTACCGCGGAGCCTGGGCTCGAACGGAAAAAACTTCTCAACGCTCCCTCTTGCGCTGGCGCGTGGTGAGGCGGGTCGAGGGTCCCCCGTAGATCATGTAGCAGTCGTGGACTTCGGGGAAGCCTCCTTTTTTGACATCGCCCCTGACGTGGGCGTCACAGGGCGAGTCTTCTTTGTCGTCATCTCTCCTGAAGCCAGGAGGGACGAAGTGCTTTCGGAGCATGCGGCAGTCCTCGAGGCGGTGGTTGGCCGGCCCCATATGATAGGGGCAAGGCTCCTTCAACATCTTATCGAAGACGCCCCCATCAGGAGGGGGCCCTCGAGGCTTCTTCTTGTCTGCCGCAGCGACAAGGTCGTCGGGCTCGTCGTCGTGCTCGACGTTGCGTCGGCCCGGTTGGTTCTTCTTCTTCTTCTTCCGACCGCCGTTGCCGTCGTTGTTCCTTCTGGGCCCATTGTTCTTCTTGGGCCCGTCGTCCGAGCCTCCGGGCTCATCCGCCTTGCCTTTCCCCTTCCCTGGGGGTATCTAGAAGAACGTGCCAACAGCCTCTTCGCCAGCTGCGTAGTTGGCGATGATGTCTATGAGCTCGTTGGCGGTCTTGGGGGTGTTGCCCCAGCTCCCGCACCAACTCCCTGCAGGTCGTTCTGGTGATGAACGCCGTAATGACCTCGTGGTCTGAGATGTGGGTCAGTGCGGTACGCTGCCTCGAGAATCGGCGGGTGAAGGCGCGGAGGGTCTCTCCTGGCTTCTGCTTGCAGCTCCGAAGGTCCCAGGGGTTGCCCGGCTGCTCGTAGGTGCCCTTGAAGTTGCCCTCGAAGATCCGGACCAGGTCGGGCCAGTCCTGGATCAAGTCCGGGGGTAGCTCCTCGAGCCACCTTCGAGCGGTGTCGGAGAGGAACAGTGGAAGTTTCCGAATGATGACGTGGTCATTGTCGCCTCCACCCAGCTGGCATGCCAGCCTGAAGTCGGCAAGCCAGAGCTCTGGCTTGGTTTCGCCGTTGTACTTGACCAGGCTGGTGGGTGGACGGAAACGGACGGGCAGGGAGGCCCGCCGGATGGTTCTACCGAAGACTCGGGGCCCCGGCGGCTCCGGAGACCAACATCGGTCTTCGTCGCTGTCGTAGCGCCCACCCTGTGAGCGCTGTAGCCTCGAGCCTCGGCATCGCCGTACCGACGTCGATTGTTCACCCGAGGGGGTCGATCATCGACGAGGCGTTCCTGAACCGGTCGTCGCTCGACTTGGCCCTGGGGCGCCTTGTTCTGGTGGACGGACACCTCTCGATTTTGTCAGGGGGGCACTGCTTGTCGCTCAGAGGCAACCCTTCGACGCCTCGAGGCCGAGCTCTCCGCCTGCTGCACGGCTGCAGTTTGGAGAAGCCCCTGGATTTTGTCCCTGATACGCCGTGCTTGGGGGGTCGATGGCGCCGGCATGTCGCGGAGTAGCATCGCGGCCGCTACGACATTCTGGCTGGCGCGGTTGAAGACTCGCTCGCGAGCTCCTCCACCCTACAGACGCCCTCGATCCCACTCGAGGGCGTGCTCAAGCTGTTGAAGACGCAGGCGCTCCTCCTCGAGCTTGCTAAGAAGCTCTCGGACTTGCACAATCTGAACGCCTGAGGATGGATCGGCTCTATCAGGGCTCAGGGGGATGGCATCTCGTGCCGGTGTAGCGTTGGCCCCTCCCCCTTCTTCGGTGGCCGTAGTGTCGTCGACGTCGTCCTGGGGGTCGGCCTGCTCGTCGAGGTGGAAGCACTCCTGGGTGGAGTCGTAACTCTCGTCGGGAGAGTCCGAGTCGGGGTCGGCGTGGTAGAAGTGGGGGAAGGACCCCCTGCACTCCTCCGCCAGGCGCCGCCGCGACGTGCCCCATGTACGGGGTAGTCCTGGCTCGCCCGGTGAAGAGGTGGTGACGGGAATGGCCGTCGCACGCGGCGGAGTCCCCGGAGACCCGCCACGTGTCTGTATCTGCAATCCTGTGAGGGCGGAAGAGAGCCCTGCACTGTCGTGGTGCCCGCGCGGGAATGGGTCACGCGGTGGTGATGGGGTCGAGTGTGTCGGAGAGGCGACGGGGACCCCTGGGGACGACGGCGTGGCAGAGCCAAAGTCCCATTCGGAGGGGCGCCCGCCCTCGGCCCACAAGCATGGGTCAGACGGATTCCCAGGAGGAGGGACTGTATCGCCAGCTGGGGCCGGGGTAACGGCATCCGGCACCTCGGAATCTGCACGACGACGAGCGCGTCGGAGCCGCTCACGCCTCCTCCTGATCGCAGGCCAGAGGCGCAAGCGGAGGGGCCGTCGCCTGACCCTTGCTGGCCTCGGCGTACCGGTGCTGCTGGCGTCCAGGCCACGAGCGGAGGGAAAGACTATGAAGTCGCCCTGGTCCGTGGATACGAACCCTAGACTACCGAACCAGACGACGACGGTGAATGGAAACGGTGGGATGGTGGGGTCCATCTGAGAGAGTAGTTCGGAGTTGATCGACACGCAATTCCCCTACCTGGTGCGCCAACTGTCGGTGTTATGACCCGGGGGTCAAGACCACCAACGAGTAAATTTGTATATCGCGTGCTCCCTCTCTCAGACGTGATGCAAGATGTACACAAGGTTTATCCTGGTTCGGGCAAAGAAGGCCCTACGTCCAGCGGGGGAGGATGACTCGTATTATCTCGCACCCAAAACGTGCTCGTACAGGGGGGTACAAGCTATGTTACACGGGGTTGCTCAGAGTGAGCTGCGGTCTAAGGCTAACGGGTTTGCCCTAGGCTGCGGGTTTGCCACCCGAGGGGTCGATCGAGTGGTGGCGTGTGTATGCGCGGAGTGTGAGAGTCTGAACTGAAGTCTCGGAGATTTCAGGATCCAGCCCAATCTCGCTTTATTCTACGTCGGCATCCCCTTTTATAGACCAAGGGGGGGTCCGAGGGTATAGGGTCCTAATTGTGGCAGTATGGGTAGCGTGTCCGAGGCACAGTGTTGGCGGAGAGACGTTGAGCACTGTGGCGGCATGGCCTTCCCGTCCTTCTGGCGTCCCCGGTCGTGGTGGCAGTAGAAGTCGCCGCGGCACGGCGTCCGCAGACGGGCACAAATCCCACGGCTGAAGCGGGACGGGGCGGATGGGACGGCCCCCATACTGGAGTTGTTGGAGAAAGGGGTCGAGCCCCTCGGTCGAGGGGGGGGGGTCGAGCCCCGCGTGGCTCTGTCGCATTCCGAAGTCGTCGTCGAGGGCCGCACTGTTCACTTTCCGAGGGGTGCTGCTGGAGTCCGTACTCGCGTAGTGGCGACAGTGGCGACACAGTTGACAGGAATCGGGGACTTGACGGGGAGTTGGCGGATTTGACAGCGGACGCGGGCGCCCATGTCGTTAGGTGGTTTCACTTTAACCCATGCCGGGAGCAGTTGGGTTAATCGAGCCTCTCGTCCGGGGGTCGTCCGTTCGACCCCTGGTCCGTCGCTCATCGTCGAGGTAGAGTCGGAGCAGAGACGGGGTCGGAGAGGTCGAGGTAGAGGTCGGGGGGTCATTCGTTCGTCGAGGTGGGGGCCGGGGGTTCGTTCGCTCGCCCCCTCGGTCCGTCATTTACCGTCGAGGTGGGGGCCGGGGGGTCGTTCGTCCGACCCTCGGTCCGTCTCTTGACGTCGAGGTGGGGGCCGAGGGGTCGTCCGAACGACCCCTCGTCTGTCATTCGGCGTCGAGGTGGGCCGACCCGTGACTTGTCGCTACAGCTGGCGTAGAGGGGGCCCTCGAGCGATGGGCCGTGCCTTACTGAGTAGTGGGTTGTCCCTGCCTTAAAAATAGTTGCTATGTTTAGCGTTAATTTATCGAAGGGTTTAGGGTACCCCTTACCTTCGTACCTGACAATCAGTTTCTATCTTGAGTGGGTTTCCTGTGTATATATATATGGGTGCATGAGTGCACACATTTACCTACACCAGTACACCACATCCCCTTGAACAAATACATGAAAATATTACCTTCACATTCTAGATTCCACATGCCTCCAAGGGCAGCAATGGTGGCCATTGTACCACTGTTATTAGTTTGCACTTTTGCTTCAGCATCAGTTAGTGCCAATGCGTGGCGGACTTATGAGGTTACTTTTGCCGGTGCTAAGAAACCAGATGCCAATGGCAACATGGAGAGACAACGATGGCTAGAATTTATCGGCCATCGTCCAAGAGTTGCATCGTTCAATTGGGCATCAGAGCAGGACGCCGGCCAAAAAAGAAGTGTACCTAGCGGATTAGACCCCATACACCACGACAACAATCCACCGTCTCCACCACATCCCATTGGTGACTCCTCGGCATCCACCATATCCTCTGCCCAAGCTCCCGACCAAAAAAGAAGTGTGCCTAGCGGATCAAACCCCATACACCACGACTACAACCCACCGTCTCCACCACATCCGACATCCACCATATCCTATGCCCTAGCTCCCAGCCAAAAAAGAAGTGTGCCTAGCGGATCAAACCCCATACACCATGACTACAACCCACCGTCTCCACCACATCCGACATCCACCATATCATATGCCCAAGCTCTCGGCCAAAAAAGAAGTGTTCCTAGCGGATCAGACCCCATACACCACGACTACAACCCACCATCTCCACCACATCCCATCGGCGCCTCCTCGGCATCCATCATATCCTATGCCTAAGTTTCATATGAAGATGATAGAAGCAACATAACTTCCCCTGGCCCGTCTTACCCGAACGACCATCCACACCACGGACGAAAGGGCCCGCCACTATTATCGGATATATACTAGTTGAACGATCAAAAGTAGTGGATACTTATGCACTATATTTATGGCAATGAGCCAACGAATAACATTTACCTGCATGTATCATGCCGGTCAGGTGTTTGATATAAACCTGAAATAATACATCTTTCGGGTTGAAAAAGTACATGTCTGCTAAAGCTTCATTCTTCTAAAAAGCATGTACATTATTGTCTATCTCCCAGCCTATGGTTCCTAAAACTTTGTTGTTTTTGTTAATACTAAAGCTTCCTTTGTCTAAAAAGAATGAAGCAATCAAAACAATGAAAGCATGAATAAGAAACAAGAGGTGATTCATTATATATATAATACGTAAATCAAAAGAGCTCTTTCAATGCTTTGGAGCTGTGTTGTTGTTCCTTCGTGTTGCGGTCTTGTGGAGCTAACGACAGTCAGGGCGCCAGGCAGAGCACAGGGGAGTTGTACGTAGTCTTTTTGTGGAGGATGATTCTAATCAGATTCTAGATGACCATATTGTGCTAAGTAGCTGTAGTCATTTTTCGTCCCCGTGTTATCGCATCGCAATGGGAGGCGGCTGCAGCGGGTTGGCAACTCTATCTGTGCCTTCTGCCATATGAGAATGACGAGGTGACCCACAAGTGCGTGGAGAACCTAGCTATTGAGTTAATTATAGTTCTGCCCTTAAACAATAAATAAATAAATAAATAAATAAATAAATAAATAAATAAATACTAAAAGTCTAGATTTGGCCTACCTATTTTGGTGCTGGCATCATCTATTTGATACTATCCTCCATCTTTTGGGTACTTCTAAATACATTTGCATTTTTTCACCATTCGATTCTGAATGATCCTTATTTTTCTTGATCATTATAACTTTTTTTAGAGGGTTGTTATAATTTTGTGATAATTTTTATTATAGATGAATAAAAGAGAAAATACCAATTAAAGCATAAGTCGTTCATTATAAATTTTCTCAAATAAAAAAATATAATATCAGAATAATATAAGCAAAGAAATATACATGATCAACAGAGCTGCACGACACTAGCATGATTGGGCATGACATGGCTAGGCATGGTGGCTTAGTCATGCCGTGCTTGATAGTGCCGCCATGCTAAAGTCACAGCTCAGGCATGGCCCTGAAGAGGTGTCTTCGTGCCATGTCGTGCTGATGGGCATGGCGGCCTGCGGGGACTGTGTCAGTCCGTCGTTGTCAACGTAGCGTGCCTCACGTGCTTGTTGCGCCACGTGCCGCTGTGCCGTCATGTCATGCTCCAATTCCAACGCGCGGAGGCCATCGTCGCGCCGCCGCTCTTTAGTTGCCTCGCGCAGAGACTATCGTGGCGTCATGCTGTCGTGTTGTAGTACCGCATGTGAGTGGGAGTCTGGAGTCGAGGAAATGGGTGGTGTCGAGAAGAAGCCGTGCGGATGGGAGAAGTTTGGGAGACGCGAGATTGTTGAAATGTGTTTGCAGCTAGGGGTTGGTAGCTTATATCATCCAACTGTTCTCAATCTCTGAAAGCCATTCAATGTCTATAAACAATTGGGCCACATCATGCTCATCCAAAATTCATGTCATGCCCGTGTCCAGGCATGACACTATCAATGAGTCGTGTTCTCTCTGGCATCGTGCCATGTTGTGGAGATAGTGAGCGCAGCTACAAGACAACCAAACAATTACTGTCGAGATTTTGGCACTGTAGAGCAAGGCAACCAAAAACACTAGTCTACATGGTCATAGCCTGGCCAGCGACATCCTAGATGGTAGATGCGATGCAAGCAAGGTAGAGAAGATAACCAAACAGACCCAAAGCCAAGGAGTTCAGATGGACTCAATATAGCTTACCATGAGACCCTGCAGGCCTGCACCAAAAAGGTCAATACATTGTTTTGTCAGTCTGAGACTTTTAAACTGTATCACGAGCTCCGTTTCAAGAAAAAGTAAGATTAAATAAAAAAACTCATTAATTCAACTGTAAATAATCTTATGTTCCATATAGATGTAGATATTAAAGGTGTTGGTATTGAATTGGATACACTATCAAATCATCCTGATATTGAAAATAGCTTACAATACCAAGCTATTGTTTAGATGTACACATAATTGACCCATCCCTGTCCCCATATCCACCATAGCCAGAGCAAGAGGAACACTAGAGCTAGGGAAGAGGAACGTCGAAGATGTCGGGGCTAGAGCGCAGCAGAAAGGGAGGCGTTGGGGGAGCTCGAGCCCGGCCATGTGGGAGCTCAACCATTGTCGACCATGGATGCACTCCATGGGGATGTGAGTGGATCTCGAAGAGGAGCTCGTGCTGCCGGCCATGGGGGGAAGGACAACGAGCCTGTGTGTCATCCAAGAAGAGGAGCATGCGCCGACGGCCATGGAAAAGAGGAAAGGAGCCCGCGCCACCAACCATGGGGAAGAGGAACAAGAGGTCACCGACCATGAGGAAGAGGGCGCTCACCCGCTGCCGCTCGACCACACGGAAGAGACTGAGTGTCGAGTCTGATTCTACTTAATACGGAGGGGTCTGGCTCCGTATTAGGATAGACCTCTTCTAGTTATAGGTCAACACCAAGGAATTAGTTCTTCAATGTCAAGTCTCAATTCCATGTACTTTCAAATAGCAGCATTGAGTAAACCTTATTCCAATTCTAATGTCTAGGTTTCAATATCTACATCTAGATGGGGTATAATAGATCTATTTAGTCAGATGATTAACTTCGAAATTTTTTGAATACCCAACAACCAGTTGTTTTAGACCCTCTAACAACAAATTTTTGCCCATATACTTACACTATCCTAGTACTATATTTACGTGTCTTATTACTATATGCATAATAATTTTTTCACTATAATTTATTGATGTAATTTAGAAATAACACAAATATATGCAAATTATATTTATTGATTTTAGATATCAGAGAAATATCATGAACTTCAGAAAAAAATTACAAATTGTTCACCTCCCCAGTCTTATCACATCTTCCTTTCCCTTCTGGTTGCCTGGACGCTTGCGAAAAACATAGACGTGCGGCCGCGACGGATGCTAGGCCGCTTCTGTCCACTCCAGTGTCGGTCGATCTGTCGTCGCCGACCCCCACTCGCAGCTCGACCAGGCCGCCCCCGCCGCCCCCCTCCAGCCGTGTCGCCCGCTTCCCACTCTGACGCCAATCAATCTGCCGCCGCCGGCTTCCCACTCCAGCACCGGTCGATCTGTCACCGCTGGTCCCACTTGCAGCGCAGGACCAGCCCGCCTCTGGCCCCCACTTGCCGTGCACCCAAGCCAAGCGTGCCCAGGCAGATTGCCAGCCAACCGTTTCGCGAGTCGTAAAAACCAGCCTTGCGAGAGGGGCCGCCGGCCGCTCGCCGCCGTCGAGTTTTTAGGGTTAGGTTTTCTCCATGCTAAAGTTCTTGGTATTAGAGTTTTATCTCCTCCTTCTCCTCTCTCCGACAATGGTGAACGAGAAGGGTGGAATCGTCTTCTCCATGACAGCTTTGTTGAAGACGAGAGCGACAACTTCGGCGTCACCATCTTCATCGACAGGTCGACATGGAGATCTTTGTTACCGGACGGCGGCATCAAGGCGGAGATGATGTCGCCGCCATGGAATAATTTTCTCCGGTCTTATCTTCGTTTTGTTGTGGTTAGATCTGGCCACAATGAAAGACTAGGGGGAATATCCTTTAGATTAGTCTTACTCATTCTTCGGTAGCAGAAAGAAGAAGAAGAAAGACACCAACAAGAAGAAAAAGATCCTCAGTTTCACCTACAGGAATGTTGGCCGTCGTTCGTTGGGCATATATTCTCAGGTTTGCCGCTACTGTTGGTGCCGAGTATTTGTCAGTGCGGTCATCTATACGAAGCGTCAAAAAAGTTTGATTTTGAGATTTGGAGTTTTTCACGGTGTGGTTATTTTTTAGATAAAAATCAGTTTTTAGATATATCTAGGGTAATCCAAAATGCTTGTAATATATTAATATACCCAGCTATTATATAATATATTTCTTAAAAAAAAGGCCGATTGCGCGCCAGAGAGACCCACAAATTCGGTTGCGAGAGGAGCCAAAACAACCGGTGTCACGTCGAACAACGACACGGACCGCAGTGCCGGGCAGCAAACAAAAAATCCTCGCGCGTGGCCAAGGGGCTTCCAGGCCGCGCAAACCGCTCCATTCACTAGTCACCACACTCGTTCGTCCACCCCTTATCTTTTGCCCAGTACTCCAGTACTGTAGGTACCAGGTAGAGAGAACACAACCGGACAGCTCCACTGAATCACATGCGTGCCAGAAGGCAGATTCGCCATGGCTGCTTTCTGGTTTCTGCTGATGTTCGTCGCCAGTGCAGTTCTTGTTCTTCGTGCATGGAGAGCTCGACGTAGTATCGTCGACAAGGCGCGGCCGGCAGGGCCGACGTACCCGCCGGGGCTGGAGCCATACCCGCTGATCGGGCACCTGCCACAGTTCCTGGCTAACCGGCACCGCGTGCTGGACTGGATGACCGAGGCGCTCGAGCGCCAGACCACGTGCACATTCGTGTTGCGCCGGCCGGGCGGCGTGCGGGGCGCGATCACCGCGAACCCGGCGAACGTGGAGCACTTCCTGCGCACCAGCTTCGACCGCTACGCCAAGGGCCCCCGGTTCGCGTCGCTGCTGCACGACTTCCTCGGCCGGGGAATCTTCAACGCCGACGGCGAGGCCTGGCGCGCGCAGCGGAAGGTCGCCAGCCACGAGTTCAACACGCGCTCGCTCCGCGCCTTCGTGGCGCGCTGCGTGCACGCCGAGCTGCACGGCCGCCTCCTCCCGCTGCTGCGCCGCGCCGCGGCGTCCGGCGACGCCCCGCTCGACCTTCAGGACGCGCTCGAGCGGTTCGCGTTCGACAATATCTGCCGCGTCGCCTTCGACCACGACCCGCGCCAGCTCGCGGACGATGGAGACGACGACACGACGGACAGCACCTTCGCCGACGCGTTCCGCGACGCCGCGAATCTCAGCGCGGGGCGGTTTCGGTACGCGGTCCCGGGGCTTTGGAAGATCAAGAAAGCGCTGAACGTGGGTTCTGAGAAGCGGCTGCGGGAGTCCATCGCGATGGTGCACGACTTCGCCGATCGCATAATCCAGTCGCGCCGGGAGGAGATGCTGAGTGCCGGTTTTGACAAGCACGACCTTCTGTCGCGGTTCATGGCGAGCCAGGACGAGACCTACTCGAAGTCCGACGTGCCCCTCCGCGACGTGGTGATCAGCTTCCTACTCGCGGGGCGGGAGACCACGTCCTCGGCGCTCACCTGGTTCTTCTGGCTGCTGTCCTCGCGGCCGGACGTGCAGCGCCGCATCCGCGACGAGGTCGCCGCTGTGCGCGCCCGGCGTGCACAGGGCGGCGACGTCGACAGCGTCGTCGGGTTCGACCTGGACGAGCTCCGCGAGATGCACTACGTGCACGCGGCCATCACCGAGTCGATGCGGCTGTACCCGCCGGTGCCGGTGAACACGCTGCGGGCGGAGACGGACGACGTCCTGCCTGACGGCACAGCCGTGCGGGAAGGGTGGTTCGTGGCGTACAATTCATACGGGATGGGGCGGATGGAGTCCGTCTGGGGCGACGACGCGAGGGAGTACCGGCCGGAGCGGTGGCTGAACCCCGGCGACGGGACGTTCCGGCCGGACAGCCCGTTCCGGTTCGTGGCATTCCACGCGGGTCCAAGGCTGTGTCTGGGCAAGGAGATGGCGTACATCCAGATGAAGTCCATCGTGGCGTGTGTGCTGGAGGAGCTCGACATCGCGGTGGACGGCGCGTACCGGCCCCGGCAGGTTGCGTCGCTGACGCTGCGGATGGCCGACGGTCTCCCCGTGACCATGAAGCAGAGACGGGACTGACGAGCTGCTGTCACAAACTTACAACTACCATTCAGCCTCTGCAGCAGGACAAGGCTGGCAAAGCTGTTGTTTGCCCAATGCGCTTGAGCTTGTCTCGGTACATTAGGAAATGGTGTACCGTGTAGTATAGTATACGTGAATAAATCCACTTCGCCTATTTCTCTCGGAAAAGCACCTCTTGGTTGCTTCAAGTTCTAAGTTAATTCGTATAAGATGCGGACATTCAAGAAGAGTATTTCTAACTAATAAGGGTTGTGATGTATCATTTCATTTTTTATGCGTTGACTAAAGGTCTCTTCTTTTTTATTTTGGAATCCTCTACAAGGGGGTTTGATTTTTTTTCACGAATACGCATGAGTGTACATATCTTTGTATTCGGATAATAAAATGTATGTACAAGAATAATGAATCCGACTAAGCACAAATATAAAGGATTACATGATGAAAATTAACATCCTATTTTCCATCACCACGCGCCACACTAGCCTTGCTACGCCAAATTTTTTAGACTTTGGGCACCCAGTATGATCTAGCGATTAGCCTCTATCTTAATTAGCTGCAACATTTGTTAGATTCTAGGATCGTCTAGGAGGTAGATCCAGTGGGCAAACACATGTTCGAGTAGATAGTAGATGCAGTTCATGCATAGAGAAGAGTAGACAGAGAGAGAGAGAGGTAGAACACCGATCGGAGTTGTCGACGGGAACCGCAGTGGCGGCGGCGGTGTTCGTGTTGGAGTTGGTGGAGTCGCTGTCCGTCATGGTGTTCAGTGTAGGATCAGTGCTCGCGTCCTGCATCCGGGTGCTCGCCAGCGTCGATGGGGAATCTCGTAGCTGGCAGCGCCCCTCTGGATCGGTCTAGGGTTTAGATGTCGGTGGGGAACCGGCGGCGGCTAGGTAAACCTCGTGACTCGTGCCTAGCGCCCCGGCCCCCACCTTGTCTTTATAGCGCTGTGCGACGGGGGCCCACCAACCACAAGGTTGGGCGCCCCCGATCAGGGCGCAGACCTAGGGTCCGTTAGGCCGTTGGGCCTAAACAGTAGGCGATCTAATTCCAACATTCTAGATCTCACACAATTCTTTTAATTCTTCATTTCCCATTCGAGTTCAATATTCTAATTCTTTTCAATTCCATCACAGATCAGTATATAGAGCATGCTTCATCGTCATAACAATTCATGTCATTAGACTAACAACTACTACACACCTTTCTATTTTGGAAATAAACTTTTTATCATTCTGGGCCCTTCTTGTTGTTCGGGAATCATAGGCTCTCCCTTAAACCCATGCCGGCTATGTGTCCTCTGAACACACTGGGTGGAAGGCCTTTTGTGAGCGGATCCGCTAGCATCTTTTCTGTTCGTATATGCTCAAGATTTATGATATGATCCCGAAGTTTATCTTTCACAACATAGTACTTTATGTCAATGTGTTTGGCAGCACCACTTGACCTATTGTTGTGAGCATATTCTACCGCTGGGTTGTTATCACAATACAACCGCATCGGTCTTTCTATACTTTCAATTATTTTCAATCCGGGTACAAATTTCTTCAACCAATTTACCTGCCCCGAGGCCTCATAACAAGCTACAAACTCGGCATACATTGTCGAGGATGTAGTCACTGTTTGTTTTGAACTTTTCCATGATATCGCTCCTTTAGCGAGAGTAAAGATATATCCCGATGTGGATTTTCTTTCATCTCCAGCATAATCGGAGTCTGAATACCCCTCTATGTGCAGGGAATCAGATTTTTTATATGTCAACATGCGACCTTTCGTACCTTGCAAATAACGCAAGATTTTCTTCACTAATTTTCAATGTTCAATTCCTGGATTCTTTTGATATCTGCCAAGTAACCCGGTAACAAAAGTTATGTCAGGGCGCGTACACGTTTGAGCATATTGTAAACTTCCAATTGCCGAAGCATACGGTACCGCTTTCATTTGATCAATTTCATATTGGTTCTTGGGACACTGATGTTCCCCATATTTATCGTCCTTGACAATCGGAGCAGGAGATGGACTACACGCATGCATACTAAATTTCTTCAGAACCTTTTCTATGTATGCCTTCTGTGATAATCTCAATACCCCTTTTCTTCTATCTCGATGAATCTCAATTCCCAAAACAAATGAAGTTTCACCAAGATCTTTCATATCAAAGTTCGAGGACAAGAATTTCTTCGTCTCCAATAGTAGGTTGACATCACTACTAGCAAGTAAGATATCATCTACATATAGGATCAAGAATATGTATTCCTTATTCTTAAATTTCACAGACACAATTGTCCTCGACATTTTCTGTAAACCCAAAACCCTTTATAGTTTTATCAAACTTCAAGTACCACTGTCTCGAAGCTTGTTTCAAACCATAAATGGATCTTTTCAGACGACATCCCATATTTTCTTTTCCTTTTACGACAAAACCTTTCGGTTGTGCCATATAGACATTTTCATCCAAATTCCCATTTAGGAATGCGGTCTTTACATCCATCTGATGTAATTCTAGATCATAGTGAGCCACAAGTGCCATAATAATTCTGAAAGAATCTTTACAAGAAACTGGGGAAAAAGTTTCATTGTAATCAATCCCTTCTCTTTGGGTAAAACCCTTAGCCACAAGTCGCGCTTTGTGTCTTTCAATATTTCCTTGGGAGTCATATTTCGTCTTATAGACTCATTTGGAGCCTACTTTCTTAGCTCCTTTAGGAATATTTTCTAGAACTCAAACCTTATTGGTATTCATAGATTTCATCTCATCTTCCATGGCCTGAAGCCACTTCGATGAGAATTCGCTTCTCATGGCTTCTTCAAAGGTTATAGGGTCATCCTCCATATGGAATTCTTCAGTTTCATAAATTTCATATTCATCTGGAATGGCTGACCTTCTAGTTCTTTGAGACCTTCTAGGAGCCTCTGGCACTTGGTCCACTATGGGCAGTTGTTGTTCTTCCTCATAAGCGACATTTGGTTCTACAGGCTCCTGATGGACAGCTTCTTCTTGTTCATTCGTTGTCGCTATGGGAGAATTCACAACAGGCGTTGTCACCACAGCGTCCTGTACTGCTGGTGCAACATCGGTAGCAGGTAACGTAAAGAATGGTTCTTCAACCATCGGAGTAGGTACATGTACCCGCTTCTCCTCAAGTCTAATTTCACGTGTTACCTTGCTCCCCCTGATCATGTCATCCTCCAAGAACACAGCGTGTCTTGTTTCAACAAATTTCGTGTATCTATCAGGACAATAGAATCGATATCCTTTCGATCTTTCTGGATAGCCAATGAAATGGCAGCTGACAGTCTTGGAGTCTAACTTTCCAATATTTGGGTTAAAAACCTTTGCCTCAGCTGGACAACCCCACACACGTAAGTGCTTAAGTGATGGTTCTCTTCCTGTCCATAATTCATACGGTGTTTTCTGCACCGACTTGCTTGGTACTCGATTAAGTATATGAATGGCGGTTTTCAGTGCCTTCATCCATAAACCAACCGGTAGTGTAGAGTAGCTCATCATGCTTCTCACCATATCCATTAGGGTATGATTTCTTCTTTCAGCCACTCCATTCTGCTGAGGCTCCCCCGGTGTGGAGTATTGAGCGACTATGCCATTTTCCTGCAGGAACCTTGCAAAGGGACCTGGAATTTGGCCATACGGGGTATGTCGCCCATAATACTCTCCACCACGGTCTGATCGAACTATCTTTATTTTCAAGTTGTGTTGATTTTCAATTTCGGCTTTAAATATCTTAAATTTATCCAATGCTTCTGTTCTTTCTTTAATTGGATAAATATAGCCATAACGAGAGTAATCATCTGTGAATGTTATGAACGAATCATAACCATCCACGCTTTTCATTGGGAATGGACCGTAAATGTCCGTGTGGATTATTTCTAATACTCTCGTGCTTCGTTTAGCATCTTTCTTTATTTTCTTAACATATTTTCCTTTGATGCAATCAACACATTGTTCTAAATCGGAGAATTCTAAGTGCGGAAGAATCGATTGTTTCACTAAGCGTTCTATTCTCCCCCTCGAAATATGGCCCAAACGACAATGCCATAGTTTTGAAGAGACGCTTTCATTTCTCTTCCGCTTCTTGTTCTCATTTGTAGATTGGGAGACATTCACAATATCACATTCATGATTCACATTTTCAGCAAGAGATAATAAATAAAGCTTGTCTTGTCGGAAGGCAAGACCAACACACTTATCATTATTATCAAATATTTCACATCTGCCATTACCAAAATGACAGCCAAATCCATCATCATTGAGTTTCGAAACACTTATTAAATTCCTACGCAAAGAGAGAACATAGAGTACATTTCTAAGCTTAAGTACAAAGTCATCTTTTAATTCTAAAGCTAGGTCGCCAATGGCTTCAACTCCAGCTTGTACTCCATTCGCAACTTTAATCGTTCTTTCTCCTCTTTGCAGGGTTCTCCTCCCACTTAACCCCTGTAAAGAATTCGAAACGTGAATTGTTGCACCTGAATCAATCCACCAAGAGGCGTTCGAATAACATAAAAATATGGTTTCATCTACAAATGTGATAGTATCATCACCTTTCTTCAGTAGCTTTTTCAGGTAGACTGGGCAATCTCTCTTGTAATGCCCTCTCTTGAAGCATTCCTTGCACTGGTCTTTTTCAGCATTGCCATATTTTTTGAAGTCCTCATCCTGAGAGTCCTTTTCTTTTCCTTTGCCAATTGCATTTTCTTGTGGCTTGGAGGGAGAGGCTCTATTCCACTGGGGTTTCCCTTGTGGTTTCTTGTAATAATTCTTTCTTTTGTTGTCCTTCACAAGATGAGCTGATTCACCCTGTGCGGACTTAAGTCTCTCTTTCTCCTGAACACACATTGCAATGAGCTTTTCAATGTCCCAGTTTTCAGGCATCATATTATAGTTCACAACAAAAGTTTCAAATTCCTTTGGCAGAGAAAGAAAGACCAAGTGAATGAGGAACTTATCATTGATCCCCAAATTCATTGTCTTTAATTTTGCTACCAATGTGTTCATTTTCAATATGTGCTGACGCACACCACCACTATTGTATTTTTCAGATACAAGTTTATGTATCAAGGTGTTTGCTGTGGCCTTGAAAGACCCAGTAAACTGACTCTTTACCCTTTCGAGGTAGTCAATGGCGGTGATGCATTCTGGGATGGACCCTCGGATTTGGTCTTCAATGGTGGCTTTCGCCACCAACAGGCATTTTCTGTTGGATTGAATCCAACGCCTGTGTTCAATGTCATATTTCATTCTGACTTCAGCAAAGTCACGCTTTCGGACGTTAAATGCTTCGTCAGTTTCATCAGTTCTCTTCTCTGGTTTCTCTGGAATAGTAGGACACGGTGAAGTAATGGCAAGGTCGATCTCTACCAATGCAAGTTTCAGTTCGAGGTACTTCTCCCTCCACACCCGGTAGTTAGTACCGTTGAGTGGACGAATGTTGTTGATATTCACCATTCCTTTAACTCCTGAAATTTGTCCAAAGAAAAGTGAGAAACATTCATCATATAAATTGCATGCCTTAACTCAACGTTGGTCAAAATTAAAACATACAATTCTTCTATGCAAAAATTTATACATCACCGTTGGGAAGAAGTAAAATAAATGATAGCAATTCATTATAATAATATTATTAACAACATTGGTCAGAAAATAACAGTATTATAATTTCATCAAAATTTCAGAGAATTCATAATTTGCTCAAAATTAAATTATCCCGTTGGTTCAAATTTAATTAAGAGACAATTCAATATTTCTTCGCAGCAGAAACAATAATAAAGTTCATAATATTATTTTCCAGAAAGAATTAATTCATATTATTTTCTGAACGAAAATTATCGTTGGATAAAATTTTGTACAGAGAATAATTCATCAAATTTCGATTCAAATTCATTCAAATATCAAGTGATTCGATTTAATGTTTCTGGAAAATAAAAAATTGAAAAAAAACTTCACTGTTCATTCGCGGGTTTGGTCTAACGAAACGACCCTAAGGCCAATTCGGCCCAGCCCAGCACGCGCTCGGGGCTCCTCCTTCCCGCCCAGGCCGCAATGTGGGCCTGGGCCGGGATTTCTCTCGCCCGCCTGGGCTCTTTCTGGCCCAGCTGTTCGCGGCGCACCAAGAACCGTCCGATGCAGGGTTTCAAGATC
Source organism: Microstegium vimineum (assembly GCA_022036555.1). Lineage (NCBI taxonomy): Eukaryota > Viridiplantae > Streptophyta > Magnoliopsida > Poales > Poaceae > Microstegium > Microstegium vimineum. The sequence continues at coordinate 16,090,239 of CM039139.1, forward strand.
GGACGGCCGCGCGTTGATTTCGCGAGAACAAAACGGCCGCTCGACCGGCTCCCCCCAAACCCTAGCTTCATTTCATCCTCGCCCCTTTCCCTTTCTCCCCCGCGTCTGTGAGTGAGAGAGCGGCGGCGGCCCAAGGCGACTGGCCGGAGAAGGAGGTGGCGCCGTCGCCGGTCCCCTCGCCGTTCGAGTGAGGGAGAGATCGGGCGGCCGAGTCCGTCCCGCGGCTGTGGCGACCGAGTCCGACCCGCCGGAGGATGATGCGCCGTCTCGGCCCCCTTCGCCGGCGAGCGTGCTCGCCTCGGCTGAGCACGCCGCCGTCGAACGGAGCTGTGGCGGTGCCAGTTCAACGCCCCCAGGTAGGGGTTCGGTTCTAGGGTTCGGGGTTCTGAGTTCATTTTTGATTCGGATCGGGTTTCCCTGTGTAGTTAGGGTTTCGATTCGGTTTTCGTTCATGCCGATCCGACGTTCGTTCTGGTTCCTCTCCCTAATCCCTTCCTCTGTTCTTGAGATTTAGGGTTAGGGTTTCGTTCGGTGCAGATTGTTGAGCCGATTCGGCTTAGATCCGAATGGATCCCCTCCGTAGGAGGCGTCTGATACCATTGTTAGATTCTAGGATCGTCTAGGAGGTAGATCCAGTGGGCAAACACATGTTCGAGTAGATAGTAGATGCAGTTCATGCATAGAGAAGAGTAGACAGAGAGAGAAAGGTAGAACACCGACCGGAGTTGTCGACGGGAACCGCAGTGGCGGCGACGGTGTTCGTGTTGGAGTTGGTGGAGTCGCTGCCCATCATGGTGTTCGGCGTAGGATCGGTGCTCGCGTCCTGCATCCGGGTGCTCGCCGGCGTCGATGGGGAATCTCGTAGCTGGCAGCGCCCCTCTGGATCGGTCTAGGGTTTAGATGTCGGTGGGGAACTGGCGGCGGCTAGGTGAACCTCGTGACTCGTGCCTAGCGCCCCGGCCCCCACCTTGTCTTTATAGCGCTGTGCGACGGGGGGCCCACCAACCACAAGGTTGGGCGCCCCCGATCAGGGCGCAGACCTAGGGCCCGTTAGGCCGTTGGGCCTAAACGACAGGAGATCTAATTCCAACAACATTATTTCAGCAACAAAGGTCGCCACTTTTCTAAAGCACCTGGTTCGATATTCTTTCAGCTAGTCTTTCTTTTTTTTTCAGACTTGATGAGTACAATTTTCTATTCATAAATGGATGGATTCTACTATTTATCCGAGATCTTATTCACATAAGTCTTCCATTTCGTACATGTTTCCATGGAAGAAATTAGACAACCAAAGCATTGTATGAGTCAAAGGCTTCTTCGGGCATTTCCAGATCTACTAGGACAATGCTCAATAAAGTCAAGCAAATAACAATATTAGTGACTTATGTCAAAACTCTCCTACTTCTTCCGTCCTAAATTATAATTTATTTGACTTTTTTTAACTTAAATTTGATTATTCATTTCATTAAAATTTATAAATATAATCAAATTTAAGTCACTTTTAAAGATCTTTTATTTTATAAAATAAGTCATAACAAATTAAAGATCTTTTATTTTATAAAATAAGTCATAACAAAAGGAATAATATTTTGTATAACTCTTTGAATAAGACGATTTAGGATAAATATAATTAAATAAACTATATTTTAGAACGGAGCCACTCTGTTGCGTGGGAACTTTTCAGCAGCAGGTACGGTCTGGAGAGAGAATTGGCATTGCATTCAGAGATAGTGACACACCTGGCCCTGGGGACTACAAGAAACAAGTGGATGCGTATACGTTGTTCTTTTTTTTCGCCGTTGGTCAAGAAGTACAGCTCCGTGGAAGCTGATAGAAACAGTCGGACACGTCGTTCTCTTTATGTCAAATGTGAAAGAAGCAGGCTTCGTCGCTCTCCTACGAGGACACCAAAGTCAAGGTTATTAAAATCCTAGAATCTAGGCTGTATAAAATATCCTACAATAAAATCTTAGAACATACGGTCAGTAATAATTTGAATTGTAAAAATTAGAGGTTAATATCTTATATTACAAACAATGTTAAAAGAAGGCATCACTTTTGCCGAGAGGGCTTACTGGCTTAGAAAACACTACATTAATCTAAAAACAGGAAAAATAGTATTATTTGATTTTTATAATGATCTAACGGCTTAGATTAAACCAAAGAACCTATATTTAATATAAGTAATAAATAATAAATGTGGAATAGTAATTTAAGGGAAAATAATTTGATTTCCATACAAGTTGAAAAGAGAGATACCTAAATAAACTTTCTATGTAGGACACATAATTAGCAAAAGAAAATTTTGAATAATAACAATGAAAGATTGATCGTTTGGTCTCCAATCATACCAAAAAGTTAAGGAAAAAATGGCTCCTGACACTGAAAGTAATCACCCTTTACTCTTGAACATCTAAATGGAGCGATTTGTTGAAGGACACTCTGGTTATTGACAAATTTAACGGTGGATACCGTACCCAATAAAATATTTTAAGCAAATAGATATAAAATCATATAAGTACTAGAAAATTATACTATAAAATCTTTCTAGGCTCTACATAATTGATGAAAACTATAAAGTAAAAATATTTTTTTACACTGAAATGATAATGTTGCCCCTCTTCATAAATAGACAAAATTAACCATAGTTAATTTACTCATATATTTGTAGGACATTAAAGTAATGGAAAAACCAAATCTTGATTATGCTAAAAATATTAACTCAAAATAATAAAGTTTATAATGATATATTAGCATGACTGAGTTATAAATTTATCTCCTATCAAGCTTAAGTGATATATTAAAAAGTTCATTATTTAGAAAAATACCCCCTCCATCCTAAATTATGAGACCTTTCAAGAATCTTAATCTTAAAAAGTTTAAACATCTCAAGTTTGATCAAACTTATATGATAATATAATAACATTTACGATGTCAACTATATTGCAATGTACAGTCTCAAGTTAAAACATCTCAAGTTTAACCAATTATATTTTTATTGTATACATATTTGATATCATAAATCTTTATAATTTTTTCTATAACTTTGTTTAAACTTAAGATGTTTTGACTATTCAAAATTATTAAGATATCTTGTAATGTGGGATGTAGAGAGTAGTACCGAAGTATGGACAGAGGACAGAGCCAAACGTAGACGACCTTGATGATCCAGCAATTTTGCAATGTGCGGGTGCGGCCACAACGCCCTCTGAACATGTTTCGATCCTCGAACTCGGCTATCGGGCTATGGAACGCGAACTACGGCTAGAATTTTTCCCCCGTCCGGTACCGTAACAGGCTTTGTTGATCGGGAAAACAATCCTTCACCGAGACGGACTTGCTTCAACTTCCAATCCAACTCGACGACTGTGGACAACGAACGGCACGATGAACACGGCTGGCTACGGATGAATTCTGACGACGACGGCAACAGAACAGGGAATAAACCTAAACTTTTTTTCCCAATCAAACGAGACATAAATTTTACGTCAAAAACTCTTAAGAGAAAAAACCACATACGTCAATAGGTGATCTTCACTAGATAGAGAGTTTAGAACATGCAGGGATGCAATGAATTATCTCAGTTCTTATCGTGCGGCTTACAAGATATATTTATAGGACGAACGGATTGTAGTCAAATACAGAAACATAACCCAAACCGCGGCCCTTTAAACATCCTCGTAACACTCACGTTAGAATTCAAATCATACTCCGACAGAGCAGTCCATTCAGTCGCCCTGTTCAATATATTCTGGTACATGAAATTGACGATCAAAATGAAGTGAAAACCATATTAGACATCTTCTTCACTTCTTCAGGACCCGAACAACGCTGGATCCAAAAAATGTAGATTCTGAAAACCATCCCTCGAACTCGAAGTCACAACGCAGAAGATACACAGTTGCTTCGGCCATTGATTTCTAGTGATGGACTAATGGTTTACCAAGTGCCAACTGCTTCTGCCGTCAGACGTCAGGCAACTCTGCGGGTGTTCGCTGCAGTTTGTTCACACACCTTGCTTCTGAAACTCGGGAAGGTGGGACACGACTGAGCACCGTATTCGTACTGCAGTCCTCCAAAGCGAATATCACTACGATTCTTCCAAATAGACGCCTCGGCACGGCAAATATTCTACGGTCAGTTTTGAATCAAACAAACGCAAGGAAAAAACATGAAAATGAAAGAGAGAGAGATGATGGGCCGTGCGAAACGATGCTTGTGTGGATTGTGGACCAAATGAACAAGAACAGGCCCAAAAACTTTATCATATCTGGATCTTGGGCCAGAAATACGCGGGCCGGATCTTGGGCCTGCAATGGCCGTGTTAGGGCTGCTCCTGTGATTTGTGAACTTGCGCTCGCACGCAGTGGCAACATTTTGATTCCGATGATTGCCATCAGCGTCGTCAAGTCCTGACATCACATCAATCATCATGGCCATGGCTCACCAGCATCATCATGTTTTTGTGTTGGCACAGAGCCACAGACGCGCGCACTTGAAGCTCCGCTTCACTGAAGCGCTCCATTTCTGTCTTCATCTTGTGCAATACTGTACATGTTCGTGGTAGGACCTCTAAAGGGCGGACCGACAACTGTCAACTGAACAACCTCGATCGACGGTCATTATCAACTGAAGAGAAACACCAGGAGCGATCATTTTGCTTTGCTTGACTGGTTTTTTTTTCTTAGAGAGGAGGTGAATGGAGAAGCATAGTCATTAGACGAATCGCTAATTTCATTAGACGAATATCAGACGGAGGATATCCCTCAGGTGTCGGATTTGGAAAATGAGTCTATGACCGAGCCTTTCACTTACGAGGAAATTAGAAAGGCAATCTTTCAAATGGAACATAACAAGACTCCTGGACCGGATGGTTTCCCTCCGGAGTTTTATCAAGTATTTTGGGGTATAATTAAAGACGATTTGATGGCATTGTTTTTGGAATTTCATCAAAGAACCTTACATCTTAATTGTCTCAACTTTGGTAACATTATTCTATTGACAAAAAAGAATGATGCGAGAGTCATTCAACAATACAGACCCATCTGTCTGTTGAATGTCTCTTTCAAAATATTCACAAAAGTGACAATAAATAGATTAACTACCATTGCCCAAAAACTGATAAGACCAACCCAGACTGCCTTTTTACCAGGGAGAAACATTATGGAGGGTGTTGTTATATTACATGAAACGCTTCGATACTACATACGAAAAAAAGACGGAGTAATATTTAAAATTGATTTCGAGAAAACATATGATAAAGTGAACTGGATTTTTCTACAACAAACGTTAAGAATGAAAGTTTTTTCACAAAAATGGTGTGAATGGGTACAGATGTTTACACAGGGTGGAAATGTAAATATTAAGGTCAATGACCAACTTGGGTCATATTTACAGACTAAGAAAGACTTAAGGCAAGGTGACCCAATACCTCCCATACTATTCAATATAGTGGTAGATATGTTGGTTGTACTAATTGCCAGAGCAAAAGAAGCAGGTCACATAGAAGGGGTCATTCCCCATCTGATTCAGGATGGTATGTCCATCCTACAATACGCGGATGACACAATGATTTTCATGAGTCATGATGTTGACAAAGCAGTTAATATGAAACTCTTATTAACCACTTTTGAGCAATTATCTGGCTTAAAAATAAATTTCCACAAAAGCGAACTCTTTTATTTCAGAAAAGCTAAAGATTACGAAGAGTTATATTCGCAGTTGTTTGGATGTGCCATTGGAAACTATCCATTTCGCTATTTGGGCTTACCAATGCATTATAGAAGTCTATTTAATAAAGACTGGAAATGTATTGAGAGAGAATTGAGAAAATACTTAGTGGTTGGAAAGGTAAATTGCTTACGGCCGGTGGTCGATTGGTCCTTATAAACTCGGTGCTTTCTAGTTTACCGATGTTTATGATGTCTTTTTTTAAGCTCCCTAAAGGGGTACTCGGAAAAATTGACTACTTCCGATCTCGTTTCTACTGGTAAAATGACCAACATAAGCGAAAATACAGGTTGGTAAAGTGGGATGTTATGTGTCAGCCTAAGGACCAAGGTGGTCTTGGGATCCAAAATTTAGAGGTTCAGAATAAATGTTTGCTGAGGAAGTGGTTTTTTAAGCTACTCAATAAAGATGGCTTGTGGCAAGAATTATTAAGAAATAAGTACATTAAAAATAAGACGCTAGGAAGTTTTGAAAAGAAACCAACATATTCGCATTTCTGGAAGAGTCTGATGAATGTTAAGGATATCTTTTTCAAGTTAGGACATTTTAACGTCAAAGATGGGTCACAAACACGTTTTTGGGTTGATACTTGACTAGGAAACAATCCTCTTAAAGATAGGTTTTCTAGGTTGTTTAATATTGTAAGAAGAAAACAAGATACAATTGCCACAATTATGAGTTCCCCCTTACTAAACATTTCTTTTAGGATAAATCTAGTGGGTGCAAACTTGACAAACTGGTTCCGCATTGTTGCTTCCTTACAATAGGTTAACTTACTATAGGAAAGAGATGTGTTTGTATGGGGCCTAAAAACCTCTGGAGTTTTTACAGTCAAGTCTATGTATGCTGCATTAATTAAAAGTGAGGTGAGGGTGTTGCTAGATATTTGGCAAACGAAGCTGCCAGTAAAAATAAAAATTTGCATGTGGTATTTGAAAAGAAGAGTTATTCTAACCAAAGATAATTTGGCTAGGAGAAATTGGAATGGAGATAAGCAGCGTTGCCTCTGTAATCTTCCAGAAACAATTCATCACCTCTTCTTTGATTGCTTATATGCTAAATAAATTTTTGTGGCGTTCTATACATATACTTTTTGGGTTATCACCTCCTTTAAATATTGATGATTTGTTTCATAATTGGTCTAAGTTGGGGAACGAAAAGTATAATACATTGTTATTAACAACAACTGCTGCCCTTCTTTGGACAATTTGGATAACAAGGAATGTAGTTTTTGACACATGCAAACCAAAATCTCTTATGCAAGTACTATTCCGAGGAACACATTGGCTGCGTCAATAGACAATCCTGCTACGGTGTGCAGAGCTTCAGGATCAATTGACCTCCGTGACACAATTAGAAACGTCGGCATTAGTTTTCTTCGGTTCAAATGGTTGGCTGTCGCAGAGACATGTCAATTATGTTTAGTCAAAAACTATTACCTGTTCCGTTTGCAGTGTGTGCGGTTTTAAGTTTTGTAGTTTCAGCCAAACTTTGTGTCATATGTGGAGTTTGTATTGTGTGGCTGATTCTATTCTTGGATAGATAAAGCTGGATTTTATTATCCTTTATCTAAAAAAATAAATCTACGCTAACTTGCTTCAAAGCAGGGGAGCATGTGGGCTACCACTACCAGATCTTAAACCAAGATTGAAGCAAAAAAAAACGTGGAGCCTGACCCCGCTCGCTCATTACAGATGTCAAATCTTAACTGGGATCAGAATCTGGCCTAGCGCGTAGCCTCTGACTTATGAAATTAATCAAATCACAAATCCCTCGGGTACTAGCTAGTACACGGACGGACAGCAGGGCTCTTCTATTCTATCTGACGAAAGAAAGATCTCCCATTTTCACCTGCGAGGGCTATTGTTGCGTGTACGCTTGACTGAAGTAAACCCTGATTACCATATGATTAGTACAGTAAGTCTTAGCTAACGGTCTCTTTCATGCCTACTCATGCGTCTAGCTTTCTCTTCTTTCCACACAAAGGAAAAAAAAACACGCAGTGCCTGCTCGCTTTGCCCGACCTGTGCCCATCGAAACGAACCTCAGCAACCAGCTCGCTTTGCGTTGTCTGCAAGCCTCCGGTCGATTTTTGGTCTCGTCCAAGGACAAGGAGACAAAGCTGTAGGCCTCTGTCGAAGCGCAGGTAAACCGTGAGCGATGCTGATCTGCTGGAGAAGAAGAAGATAACGACCTAATTACTGTACCTTGCTACTGCTTTGCGTTTTCACTAAGCCTTCAGCACACTGTCTTCTCAGCTCTTGGGCACACTGATGCTGCAGTGACACTTTGCAGCAGCACACGGATGACAGAGAGACACGGGTCTGACAGGTAGTTTATCACGGGCACTTGAAAAGTAACTACCGCGCAGATTTCAGTTTTTAAATTAGTTATTGCGAACACATGGTTGATATGTGTCCATGATGTTCAGTTTTGATGATGAGTGATTGACCAACATATGAGTGTTTCAGTTTGAGCGGTTACTTCTAACCTCTTTGCGAAAGCAAATGTGCGCCTGTCTATCGGCTTGTGGTGTGCAGATGCTATGCCTAGTGACAGTGGTCAATGACGTGGAGAAGGTCGAGTAGAGGCTTGCCGTGCCGATGGACTGAGAGCGGTGAAGGGCGGAAGCGGGGCTCGGACTGAGGGACCATGGGCGCCGGCGGACTACCTGTGGTGGCTAGTACTTGGCACCGGCGAGTGCGAGAAGACATGGAGGTAGACCGAGTCGACCAAGTCAAGACGGTGGACGCGCGAGTCGAGCGGAGGCTCAGGGGACTCGGAGTCCGACCGGGCGAAGACAAGGTGGCTCGCGTCGAGTGGTTTGATGGTTTGGGCCTCAAAACCATCCGCGTCGGTTTTCGAGTTTGGGCCGCAAAACTCGGGGTTCGGTAGTTGAGCCGAAAGCTACCGGTGGCGGGTTTCGCGGGTTTGGGCCTCAAAACCCGGGCGGAGCTTCCGAGGAAGCGGGGATGGCACGTGGCGGAATCCTGGAGGTTGCGTCGAGGCGACGGCAACTCCTGGCAGGAAGCGGGGCCGTCCATTCAAATCGAGGGAGATATTTACCGGAGCTTGGACTGCAATGCTTAAGCTAGGTAGTTCACTCATTGTATCTAGAGGGGTCTTTGGGAAATAGCCAAAGCCTCTAATAAATAGAGGATGAAGGGGTATCCTCATCCTATCTCTTGAACCCTAATCATTTGCCCCAACTCTCTCTCTCTCTAACCTCTCTCTAGTTCATGAGATCCCTAGGTTGCTCTCATCAACCTTTGTAAGAACTCGAGTTTGTTGCGAGGAATCGGAGGCCGTAACCTCTATAAGCCTTGGCGGCTTCGTTTTCGTGATCGTGTCCCGTTTTGCTTGTGTTCTTCGCGTTTTTGCTTTTGCTCCCTCTTTTCCCGAGATGATTTCTCTTTGTAGGGAGTAGCTCTTGCAAATCCGTTTGAATCAAGTTTTTCGTATTCGAGAGGAGCATCTTTGCACCGAAGGATCCATCCTCAAACCTCTCGAGTACGCAGATCGGGTGTTTTCTTTGCGTTGTTCTTCGTTTTCCCTTTTCTCCCCCAAATCCGAGTGTTCCCGCTCATCCGACCCAAATTGAGCGATGATTTCTTCGGGATAGCTCCCCAACTGCACTAGGATCATGCCTACAAAGTTTGGTTGCAGTTGGTGATCATTTGGTCGAGATTTGGGAAGATTTGGCGGAGGAAAATCGCTTTTCGGGGTTTCTGCGCGATTATCGGGGGCGTCGGACGCTCCGAGGGTTTTGCGTCGGACGTTGGTGCGTGCTGACGTCAGCGTCCGTCGCTCGGTGTGTCTGAGATTTTGGTTTGGCGCCGGACGCACCTCAGGGTCCGTCGCCGACCGTCCGTCGCCTCTGCTGTTTCTGATTTTCTGTCTGGTTCTCTGGAAGGCCGACGGACGCTCACCTAAGCGTCCGTCGCGCAGCGTCCGACGCCAACGGACGCTCACCCAAGCGTCCGTCGCCCAGCGTCCGACGCCCTGCCTTCTGCTTCTCTTCTGCAATGCTCTCTGGAAGGTCGACGGACGATCTCTCTGCGTCCGTCGCCCTGTCCTGGAGCGTCCGTCGCGATGTCTTCCAGCGTCCGTCGCCTGTTTTTCTGGTTGTTTTGGTTAGGGTTTTTGCCTCTTTCTCATAGGGGTTGAGAACTCTATCTTGGGGGTTTCCGGTGAGTTTTCCTCCACTGCCGGTGAGCCTCATTTCTCCGATTTCGTCTGAATCCCCGCTCGCGTTGCTCGGGGGAGGTTGAGCACCCAACAACTGGGTTTGGCTTTTGGGAGGAGTGGCTCGAATATTTTAAGAGAAATTTGAGGCTCTCATTCACCCCCCTCTGATCGCCGTTCTCGGTTCTTCAGTTATGATACTAACCACTCTGTCTCAGAAGACCACTGCTTTGTTATATTATCTCTCAGGATTATAGAGAACGTGGTATCTGTCAGAGCTGAGTCATGGTATAATGTCTCTGCTGATCGTCAGGGAAGAGGCGACAAAAAAAAAAGATACGGGACCAATTGGTTGCTGTTGTGAGTGGTAACCTCGAGTTCAAATTACTACACTATCACTAGTGTTTGGAGTTTGGACATGCTTCGCTTTCGTTATTAGGCGATGCTCTCTTTTCCTTCACTGATTGCTCAAGTAATGCAGGCAGATGCCTGTATTTGACGACGCTTATCGGCCTGACAAGCACACTTCAGTCAGTGGTACAGAGATCTAGTACAGGGCTGACAGCCACCACCATCATATAGTCAACTGTCTCAGAAGTGTCGCGACATTGGGCCACATGAATTAGTGATGCTACTTTTTTTTTGTGAGGCCATAGTTTTTGTTAAGGAGAAGACCAACAATTGAGCTAGAGTATATGGGACCTGTTATTTATTTACAGACATTGTCGCAAAATTTTTTTTAGGATCTACAGTTGATCTATCTAAAGTAAGACATATAAAGTGGCGCTGTTTTTATCACCATTTACGGAGCGTGTTTGGGACTCAGGACTTGGGACGGGCCAGTTTGCACTGGAGTTCTTCTTTTATGTCTGAAATGCAGTCTAACCCTGATCCTCTATCTCTTTCCACAAAGAAATTGCTCAGCGTTTATTTAGGACAAATGGCTTAACACTTATTGACCAGAATCATTTTAGTGTAACCTTGGTAGTACAAGTGCTTCTCTTCTACTCCGTACCTATAATTCGAAGCAGAAACTGAACCAGACTCAAGCAAGTGTCAATTTTCACGAGTCATGTGCTGTAACGTTCCCAAAACTACCGAACACCTTCATGGTTTCCAGCCGATCCCAGGAATCCCCGAAGCTTAATTCAGTGCCTTCGTCGCCATGTGCTGCTGGCAACTATGGAAGAGAAGGAATGGCGTCGTATTCCGCGATGAGCATACTGCTGTCTTGCAAATCAGAAGCAGTACTCTGGACTCCTCGAATGGCTAAGAAGAACAAGAAGACTACTGAAGCCTGGTCTAGAGCGCTAGACCTTGCGGTGCACAACCTCCCCAATATGGATTAGCCTGATTTCTATCTATTGAAAGCTCAAAAAAAAACTACACTTGACAGTAATGAAGAATTCAGAACCTCCATGTTCCACAAGCTGGATAGGATGGATAGCCCACCGCAAGCAGGCATGAGGCATGCAACGGTCTGATGTCAACAGTCAACTCGTCTTCACATGCATATTTTTCCAGGTTTTTTCTTCTATTTCTTCTATACCAATTCCCCATCATAAAGTATGATGCGTCCGAAATCACGCTCGTTCCTCCTGTTCCAAACATCAACACTAAAAATACACACAACCCACTCCAACGACTAGCTGCAATTTGCAAGCATTATTAAGTGAGCAATAAACTACTTATGCTAGCCAGATCACTTCCATCCTACTACTTGACCTGTACCAATATAATCTAATCGAAATCCTAGCTAACCGATCGCATACTACATCATTGGAAGCGCACAATAGTTTCACAGCTCACTCGAACCTGGTGCACAAAGGTCATGTCCAGTCCAGGTCACTCCTGCCCAGTGATAGTCTAGCAGGAGCAAGTAACGGAGCCAAGCAGGCAGCCAACTGCCATGGAATGAAAGCATCAAGAGGAATTCGGCGTGTTGGTGGTACACAGCAGCAAGGAAAACAAATAATGGGACCTTTTTCTTTCACCCAATGCCATTATCAGAGGAGAAGGTCAACATTAGGTGAGCAATTCCGGACAGCCAGCAAACACGTACAGGTCCAATGTGCACTCCGATCTCAGAGCGGACAGTTACGATCTTCTTGGAAACGACACAGAAATGAAGACGGTATGTACAGTACTCCTTCAAATACAAAACATACAGTAGCTCTTTGTAAATGTATGGTCAAAACTGAAAATGGTTCGGACTTCGGACCAATACAAATTAAATACTTGAGCGACTTCTATTTTTTTTAAAAGAAAATCAGAAAGAGTAAGTAGTGCCACTACTACTATTCTCTAGGTGCATCCTCCACACAGAATGCTGCTTGCAATTTATTAGTAGCACAAGCACTATAATCATGGAGGAGACTTGGTTAAACTTAACACGTTGAGAAGCGAATAGCAGAAATGGGACAACCACAAGTTGAGATTCCAATTAACTACTCTAATTCCAGGACATGGGGGAGGGTCAGGGTCTGACGAGTCATGAGCATGAGCATGAGCATCCAGTTGGTGGGCTTACGGCCAAAAGGCAGAGCTTTCTGGCTGTAAGCCTGGGTCATGCCGCGACACCGGCCAGCCGACAGGGCAGCCTGCCTGAGCAAGTGAGCATCGCGTACTGTCCATCTAGCTCCAGCTCCAGCCAGCCAGCAAGTTCTTCTGGCTGGCCTTCGGCTGTTCCAACGAAAAATTTGCGCTGGTAAAAATCTTTCAGGCGACGAGTATTTGCCAACTGCTTTGACCGTACAATTCCATTATGGAGGTGTTGGCAGTACTAAATGCTGCTTGACTGCCATTAGCATTTTTTTATTTAGTTGCAAGTGTGTCGACGAGGCAAAGCGAATTGATGAAGCCAGCATCGAGTACGCCAGCTGGATTGACGTAGGACAGCACACTGGTCCAGTTCATTCACGAGGCGCTACTGGAAAAATGAAGGGGAAAGAAATATCTGAAGCAGTAGAAACTTCACAACAGCAACCACAAGCTATATGTATAATCGATATCGGAAGTTCGATCGGAACTGGGAATGGATGGTGTTTGTTTTCTCTTTCTTTTCCTGTGTTCGTTGGGAGACGCTTCGTACTGTATCATCTTATGATTGAATGATACCACGGCAATCATGTCGTTGCACACTTATCAAACGATTCAGATTGTCAGTTTGCACTGTCCATAATGCAGTAGGAGTTTCAAATTTCAGAATAAGGTTACCTGCTGTTCTGTTCAATGGATCTCATCTGCCGAATGCTGGTGAGACCACGGTACAGTAGCGAACAAAATCACTGCTGTACCTACCTGATATATATAGGATTAATGATAGCATCCTAATCTTTCCCCATGCCGTTGCAGTTAGCAACGCACCAAGCACATATACGCGACATTCTGTCATTATCACAGGTAACTGCAGATGAACACAACTCCACACAAATCACAGGTCTCTTTCCTTCTGTCATTTTACTTCAACAACACTCGTAGGTAAAACACATCACGCAAGCTCCCTCCTTCTTTCTGACCTACTCCTACTAAATAAGGCCAACCAGATTTCACAGGCTACGAACGCGACGCCACCATTAGCAGCAGAGCTTTCATCGGCAGCAATCTTCTCAACCGGAAAAGGAGCCACTGCACTGCACCCCCGTAGGTTAATTACGCAAGAGAATGTGCCAAGCCAACAACCATTACCGCCCCCCTAACAACCACGATAAGAGAGGTTTGATGTGAAGCAAGGCAAAGGCTTGGCAACGAAAGCCGAGCTACCATGGTCCATGAACGAATCATTTCATTTCATTTCATTTCGCGCGTGCTTTTGAATATAGCAAACAATATAATACAGCACTAGTGCAGCTGGTAATGCATGGTGTCGATCTTAGATACAGGTACACAGGCAAGGCATCATCAAATGTTGTTTTCCAAGAATAAAAAGAGTACAGTGACATGTGCTATAGAATAGAATCAAAGCCCGTGAGAGAGAGAGGCCAAAAAAAGATAAAGAAGAAGAGAGAAAAACGGAGTACATGCACAAGTTGCTGACGAAATTACAAAAAGGAAAGTAGCCGGCTGGGGGAGCAAGAAGAGCAATATCGATCCACGCAAAAAGAAAAGAAAAGAAAAGAACTAAGCAATTTTCATTCACTGAGGCTGACAAGTACGTATGGTGGAAATCAGGTGAGGAGCTAGCAGAGGTAGGCGGTTATAGTGATGGCTCGTCGCCTTCGGCGCTGTCGTCGGCGGCCTGGCGGTCGGCGGCGAGGCTGGAGCGGCGTATGTCGTCGATCCTTGTGGCCACCTCGGACATGGCGGGCCTCCTGTCGGGGTGCTGCGCGGAGCAGTCGATGGCGAGCTGGAGGAGCTGCACCATCTCCTCCTCGACGTTCTGGTACCTGAGGAGCTCCTGGTCGAACACCTCGGCGGTCCACTCCTCGCGCACGACGGACTGCACCCAGCGCGGGAGGTCGAGGCCTTCCTCGTTGACGACGGCGTGCGTGGGCGCCTTCCCCGTGAGAAGCTCCAGCAGGAGCACGCCGAAGCTGTAGACGTCGGCCTTCTGCGAGACGCGGCGGATGTCGGTGACCTCCGGGGCGCGGTACCCCGACACCCTGGTGGGCGAGAAGGAAGGGCCGACGAGCGTGGGGAGGCCGTGGTCCGACACCCGCGCCTCGTAGTTCTTGGTGAGCAGGACGTTGGAGGACTTGATGTTGCCGTGCGACGCCGTGGCACCCGTCGAGTGGATGTGCGCCACGCCGCGCGCCGCCGATAGCGCGATCGCCGACCGCGTCTCCCAGTCCAGCGGCGTCCGCCCGGAGGCACGGTTACCTGGGATGCGATCATGCGTCACCACACCACACCAGAGGAGAAACATACACAGTAAACAGAACCACGAGATCCGCACGCACAGGAATGTCAACTGCTCGATACACAGTAAGATTCACGGCCGGCCGGTGCCGGTTACTGCGGCGCGTGTACAGATTATTACACTGCAGCACGATTGCTTCGGTTACACGTCTCACGCACCCGGACCCGGTGCCATCTTGCCGGGCGGGGGGTCCGGACTTTTTGAATGATTCTTCTTTTCTTTATATAAAACCCGTACGCGACGCGAGGCTAATAATTGGCGCGCGAGAGAGAGAGAGGAATCCCGAGGAAGAGGAACAGTGGCGCCAACTAATGTCACATGGATCAGCGAAACTACACTGCACTAGTACACCACTACAGTACTACACTACCCGGCCCGGACTGCAACTCGGGACACCGGCTCACATGCATGCATGAGCAACTTGCCCTGCAGCTTTACTGCCGCCACGAATCTATATCTACTACTGATTCAGAGTTCTGCGTATCAAAGGGACCAAAGCGAGCAAAGCAAGCCTGCAGCGAGCGAGCTCGATCGAATCGGTCTTCGTCCGGGACCAGTCATGCTTGTCACGTCTGGCCTTAAACTAGACTAGATCCAAGGCAGCTCCGTTTGTGGCTACCTGCCAATGCCGCCATAACCAATTGCTCGCAACTCGCAACCACTTGGTTCGTTCGCAGCGACGCAGCAACTACGCCGCGCGCGCCAGCCATGGCGGAGAAGAAGCAGCACCCCGGGGGTTGCCAGCAGGGACCGGGTGGAGCTATGCAGACACTAGGTTCCAGCGAATTGATTGAGGGCGGCCACGAATGCGAACCAAACCAAACGCCGGGGCCAAATTATAAACGGGATGGATGGATGGATGGATCCGAGCCGGCGAAAGGGACGCGGCACCTAGCAAATCACGCGCCTCTCTGCTCGGCGACTCCGGCTGCCGTCGGCTTGGCTTTCGGAAACCGCGCTGGCTCGTGCCGAGCACCACGAGCCCGTCGAGCCTTTTTATTTTTTTTCTTCCCCCCTCTCTTTGTTTACCTGTCACAGAATATTGCCAGGCTGTGTCCGGCTCCGTCCGGCGAAACGATCGTCCTCTCACCCAACCCGCCCACCGACAGTACGGGGGCCGGGTAACGAACTCGTCAGGAACAAACGGTAAAAATGGTGGAAGGGGGTTTTACCGTGCAGCAGGGCGGAGAGGCTGCCCATGGACATGTAGTCGTAGACGAGGAGCTTCTCGTCCTTGCTGAAATAGTAGGCGCGGAGGGGCACCACCAGCTCGTGCTGCACGGCGCCGATGGCCGCGATGCGCTCCCGGAACTCCGGCTCCGGGAGGTCCACGTCCTTGAGGCGCTTCACAGCCACGGCGGACCCGTTCTCCATCACCGCCTTGTACGCCGTCCCGAACGCGCCCTTGCCCAGCACCTCCGCCGACGCGCGAAGCAGATCCTCCAGGTCGAACGGCGGGGCCACCGCCATGGGCCCGAAGAAGATGAGCTTCTTCGACCCGGCCGACCCACCGGTCTTCGCTGCCGCTGCCGCCGTAGCCACAGCGGCGGTCGGAACTGCCACGGCCGCCGCAGCGCCGTTGAGGCCGCCGGCTGCTGAGCCGTTCTGTCCCTTTGGCTGGACATCCATCGGCTCCATGCCGAGTTCCCGCCCCTTCTCCACCGCCGCCGCGGCAGACCGGGGCGCGCTAGACCTCTTCCTGCAGAGGAAGAGAAGCAGGGCGAGCAAGAGCAGCACGCCGAACACGGAGCCGATGGCAATGCCAGCGATGGCGCCGCCGGAGAGCTTCTTCTTCTTGCCACCACCGACGGCGCCCGCTCCCGGCTGCGACTCTGGCGATCTGGCCGGCGTGGGCGCGGACTCGCCGGGGCACAGGCCGAGTGGACCACCGCAGAGGCCCGTGTTGCCCAGGAAGGAGTCCTTGGGCATCTTCCGGAGCGAGATGGGGATGGACCCGTTGAGCTGGTTGTACGACACGTTGAACTGCTCCAATGCAGCCAGCTTCAGGTTGGGGATCTCGCCGACGAAGCTGTTCCCGTCGAGGTACAGCGTCCCGAGGCGGATCAGCTTGTTGAAGTCCGGCGAGATCTCGCCGGTGAACTTGTTCCCGGCGATGTCGAGCCTGACGAGGTTCTTCAGCTCGAACAGCGACGCCGGGAGCTCGCCGGAGAAGCTGTTGTTCTGGAAGTAGAGCGCCCGGAGCTCGGACAGGCGGGAGAGGTCGTCGGGGATGGGCCCCGTAAGCGCGTTGTAGCGGAGGGAGAGCGTGCGGAGCGCCGACAGGTTGCCCAGCACGCCCGAGGGGAGGCTGCCCATGAGCCCGGCGCCGGGGAGGCGGAGCTCCACCACGCGGCCGCTCTCGCAGGTGACGCCCTCCCACTGGCACGTGGGCGTGCTGCTGTTCCACGATGGCAGCGCCGAGCGGCCGACCGCTGAGCGCAGCGCCGACAGCGCCTGCGCGTCGGTGTTGAGGTCATCGGCATAAAGAGCCGGCAGGGCGGCGGCGGCGAAGAGCACCAGGACGGCCAAGCCCGCTGCCGGCGCAGGCATTGCGGCCATCGCCAGCGGGGACTGGGGCTGGTGGGTAGATGAGAGAGCCTTAGCTCAGAGGGAGCAGCACTATCATGGAGGGAGGAGGTGGCTGCTTGTGGGGAGAGTAGAGTACTGGCAGTAGTAGAAATAGAGTGAGCAGGGGAATCTTGGGTTATAATGGAAGATTTGGGAGCTGGATGAGCTGATTAAGGGTGGGATTGGGAGGGCTTGATTGGCTTAACGCCTGGCCTGATTGCTTTAATGATAGCCGCTGCAGGTGGCTCTTACTGGAACCTGGTTGGAGAATTTCCCCCCAAAGCTCTGAGACAGCGGCAGCTGTTCTGTTTTAAGGATGTACAGTATGTGGGACCGGCTGGACAGCGGCAAGGGTAATTATAAACTTCCTCATGATTTCAGGTTTGAAAAAAAACATACAGTACAACACAGACGCTCAACACGTACGCACACTCGCCCTATGAACACACGCACATTATGGTACATAAGTTGAGCGGCCACCAGGACATTCAAAATTCTTCGGCCGTGTTTGGAACGCGAGAATTTTTTCCCGTTCCTGCGTTTTTCCTGTGAAAATGAACTGATTTCTGCGTTCCAAACAGTCCCTGAGACTCTTTACCCCTCTGCTGCTACTCCTATTGATTGTCAGTCTATACAGTATTTGCTCATGCACTTGACAGTAAGAAATTCCCTACGTACTGTAAATATTCTTCAGGTGATTTGTCATGCTGCGCTCCAGCGTCGCATCCTATCCATTTCATCAGACATGTTCGAACCACGCGAGTAAAATTTTCAAAGAACAAAAACCACTCGAGTAGTACCATTTTTGTACCATACATAAGTTGGAATCCTTTAGCAAACGGTAGGATTAATAGACTTCAACGGTCTCTAACGTGCACCATCTAGCTCAAAACCGTACGCTTTTAAATCAATGAGCTTCGAGTACATTGTTGTTCCAGTAACACTACCACCAGTACTCAAGTAGCCATGAGACTGTATTACTCGTTGCGGAAATGAGACAATTACTCGCATTTCCGGCCACTGAAGCCTGCTAAGGTGTATGGAGTATGGGGTCATTTTCCAGCTTTTGAAGAACAGACAACAGGCCGGTTCTTCCAATCAGGCCTCACCAAATAACAAAGAAGCACATGTCACAATAGTCATCCTTCGAGGCCTGCGTACCTGCCGGTGCCGGTTATAACTACTTCATGGCCCAATTTGGCTCTGATCTCGCGCAGAATACATACAAGGTTTTGGCGTTAGATAGTAAGTAGAACTAAACAATTCCAAGGGGCCCGGGCTTAGGGTTGAAAACGGACGGAAAAATTTCCGTTCCGACCCGTTCCGTTTTCTACTTTGTTCCGCCCGTTTCCATAAAATCTCGTTTTTATATGGAATTGACCCATTTTTATCCTGTTTTCAATCTCAAGTGAGATATGTCTAGAAATCACAAATTATATATGTTAACATGTTAACACATGACATGCTAGTGAATATTTGACCGATAACTTTGTATTGAATACTATTTTAAGCTCTTGTTCATGTATACTTAAGAAATTCTGGTCATGTTATTCTAACTTAATTTTCCGATTCTTCATCCGATCTTCGTCCGTATTTGTTTGTTTCCTTATTTATTTCTGTATTTCCGCATAGCTCTATCCGTTTTTAATTCTGTTTTTTCCCGATTCCGGTCCCGTTCGGTCAAGAAATATAGAAATGGAAGTAGAAATGAGGTTTTTCCGTCCGTTTTCAACCTTTTGAAAATTTGTGATGGCATGCGGCCGCGTGGACGTGCCCTACCCTTTCGGCATCGGCGCCGACTGCTTCCGCAGCAGCGTCCCGTTCCTCGCCGGCACGGGCTACAAGGTCCTGAACCTGTCCGTCGTCCCGGCCGGCGCTCGAGTGGAGCTGCCGATCGCCTGGACCTGCTACGACAGCTCCGGCCACCGGCGCTCGTACGAAGAATCCGAAGCCCCCGTCAGGTTCAACCCGCAGGGCGTGTTCCGCATATCGGACGCGCACAACCAGCTCTTCGTCGTCGGCTGCGACGTCACGGCGTACATCCAGAGCCGGCCCAACAGCAGCGCCAGCGCCGGGTACCCCTACGAGTACTACACCGGCTGCGTGTCATACTGCAGGAGAGCGGAGATCGTCAGGGACGGCCGGTGCGCCGGCGTTGGCTGCTGCAGGGTGGACATCCCGCCGGGCCTCACCGACAACTCCGTCGGCGTCGACGACGAGGAGTCCCTGGCCGTCCGCCGGCTCATCTACGACTTCAGCCCGTGTAGCTACGGGTTCCTGGTGGAGAGGAACGGCTACACGTTCCGCGCCGCTGACCTTAAGATGGACAGGAAGCAGACGATGCCGGTGTGGCTCGACTGGGCGATCCGGCCCAACGGGGCGTCGGCGTTCACCTGTTCTGACGCCATGAAGCAGAGCTCGTCGTACTCGTATGCGTGCAAGAGCCAGCATAGTAGCTGCGTCGATGCTGTGAATGGTCCTGGGTATACGTGCAACTGCTCCCACGGCTACGAAGGCAACGTGTACATCGTCGATGGATGCACCGGTAAGCACGCAGCAGGCAGATATAACCCGTTTCTATAAATATAGTTTTTTTTAGAATCTTTCTATAAATATAGTTAAAGTTAACAAGTTTGGCCGGTGAGTATGTCCGTGAGATAACCATGGCTGCCTTCGGGATCATATGCATCCGTGCAGATATTGACGAGTGCTTGCATCCGGAGAAGTATCCGTGCTACGGGGTTTGTCACAACACAGATGGCTCTTATGATTGCAAATGTAAGCGAGGCAGCCACGGCAATCCACTGCAACAGAAATGTGATCTCAATTTCTCTCGTGTAGCAAAGATCTGTATAGGTAATGCGATGCTTATTTTAGTAAAGTCTGATTTGCCACTCGAGCTTGTAGCTATATTTTTTTTTAAAAAAAAGAAATTTGAATATCTATATCTATATATAGATATAGATATCCGACAACATATCCTCTTTGTAACTTATAAAACCAACCACCTTATAGTTCAGAGTATTTTTTATAGTGGTTCTGACTAACGTGTACGTGTCGGTGTTATGACCCGGGGGTCAAGACCACCGAGTAAATTTGTATATCGCGTGCTCCCTCTCTCAGACGTGATGCAAGATGGACACAAGGTTTATCCTGGTTCGGGCAAAGAAGGTCCTACGTCCAGCGGGGGAGGATGACTTGTATTATCTCGCACCCAAAACGTGCTCGTACAGGGGGGTACAAGCTGTGTTACACGGAGTCGGCCACCCGAGGGGTCGATCGAGTGGCGGGGTGTGTGGAGTGTGGAGTGTCAGAGTCTGAACTGAGGTTCCGGAGGTTTCAGGCTCTGACCGTCCCAGAAAAGAAGAGATGAAGCTCCAGAAGAGGAAGAGGAAGAGGAAGAAGATCCCTCTCTTCTACCTCAACGTTCCCTTTTATAGACCAAGGGGAGGTCCGAGGGTACAGGGTCCTAACAGTGGCAGTATGGGTAGCGTATCCGCGGCACAGTGTTGGCGGAGAGACGTTGAACACTGTGGCGGCATGGCCTTCCCGTCCTTCTGGCGTCCCCGGTCGTGGCGGCAGTAGAAGTCGTCGCAGCGCAGTGTCCGCAGGCGGGCACGAATCCCACAGTTGAAGCGGGACGGGGCGGATGGGACGGCTTCCGTACTGGAGTTGTTGGAGAGAGGAGTCGAGCCCCCCGGTCGAGGGGGGGGGGGGGTCGAGCCCTGCGTGGCTCTGTTGCATTCCCAAAATCGTCGTCGAGGGTCGCACTGTTCACTTTCCGAGGGGTACTGCTGGAGTCTGTACTCGCGTAGTGGCGACAGTGGCGGCACAGTTGATAGGAATCGGGGATCTGACGGGGAGTTGGCGGATTTGACAGCGGACGTGGGCGCCCATGTCGTTAGGTGGGTTCACTTTAACCCATGCCGGGAGCAGTTGGGTTAATCGAGCCCCTCGTCCGAGGGCCGTCCGCTCGACCCCTGGTCGAGGTAGAGGTCGAGGCGTCGACGGGGTCGGAGCAGAGACGGGGTCGGAAAGGTCGAGGTAGAGGTCGAGGCAGAGGTCGGGGGGTCGATCGTTCGACCCCTCGTCTGTCCTTCGTTCGTCGAGGTGGAGCCGGGGGGTCGTTCGCTCGCCCCCTCGGTCCGTCATTCGGCGTCGAGGTGGAGCCGGAGGGTCGTTCGCTCGCCCCCTCGGCCCGTCATTCGGCGTCGAGGTGGAGCCGGGGGGTCGTTCGCTCGCCCCCTCGGTCCGTCATTCGGCGTCGAGGTGGAGCCGGGGGGTCGTTCGCTCGCCCCCTCGGTCCGTCATTTTTCGTCGAAGTGGGCCGGCCCATGGCTTATCGCCGCAGCTGGTGTAGAGGGGGCCCTCGAGTGATGGGCCGCGCCTTACCGAGTAGTGGGCTGGTCCCTGCCTTAAAAATGGTTCCTATGTTTAGCGTTAATTTATCGAAGGGTTTAGGGTACCCCTTACCTTCGTACCCGACAGTACGTATGCAGTATCTGGGGTTCAAATGTCTTCAAGTTTTTACTAACGTGGACATAATTTTGATCAAACTTGAAACGTTTTGACTCTTTAAATGCTGAAAATAACTTATAATTTGGAAATGAGGGAACATCATTTGAAATGACGTGGTTTGGAGAGGTGCGATAGCTAGGCAGGATGTAAGCTGTCTAAATTCTGAAGCTCTATATTTGTCATTATCTTTTCACAGGAGTAATATGTAGCATCTCATGTGTTATAGCGCTATCAATTTTTATTTTTATGATGAATGAGAAGAGAAAGCTTCGAGCATTCTTTGAGAGAAATGGTGGTCCTTTACTGGCAAGTATCAATAACATCAAGATTTACACGAAGAAGGAATTAAATCACATCACAAGAAACTATAGCACAGTTATTGGCAAAGGTAGCTTGGGAGAGGTCTACAAGGGAACCACCAATGACAATCAGATTGTTGCAGTGAAAAAGCTTTCCACTCCAGTACCCCATACCTCCACTTAAGGTCAATTCTGGGAAATAAGAATGAAGGAGTTTGC
Organism: Microstegium vimineum; assembly: GCA_022036555.1. Taxonomy (NCBI): domain Eukaryota; kingdom Viridiplantae; phylum Streptophyta; class Magnoliopsida; order Poales; family Poaceae; genus Microstegium; species Microstegium vimineum. The sequence continues at coordinate 16,112,616 of CM039139.1, forward strand.
AAATGAAATCAAGATCCAGTCTGAAATTAAACACAAGAATATTCTTAGGCTCTTGGGTTGCTGTTTAGAGGTGGAAATTCCAATGCTGGTCTATGAGTTTGCACCTAAAGGAAGCCTCTGCGACGTCCTTCATGGCACCCCAAGACTTCCACTTCCACTGCAAACAAGGTTGGATATTGCTGCCGAGTCGGCAGCAGCTCTTGGCTACATGCATTTATCTGTGGCTCCAAAAATCTTCCATGGAGATGTGAAATCAGGTAACATACTTCTTGATGAGAACTTCATGCCAAAGGTTTCTGACTTTGGGACATCAAGGCTACTTTCCATAGAGAAAATGTATGCTGAATCTGTGAATGCAATAGCAGACACTGAATACTTGGATCCTTTGTATGCCGGAGGTCTTCTGAATGAGAAGAGTGATGTCTACAGTTATGGAATTGTCCTTCTAGAGCTGATAACTAGAAAAAAGCCATCATATGCTGGAAATAACAGCCTCAAGATGAACTTCACAGACGAAAAGGCATGTGAGATGTATGATGAAGAGATTGCATTCCCAGCTCAGAATATTGAGCTTCTTTATAAGGTCGGCCGTGTTGCAATTGACTGCCTTGCAGAGCAAATGGATGACAGGCCCAGCATGAAGCAAGTGGCAGAGAGCCTTGAGTCGATAAGAAGGGAGTGTGAGCGAATGCAGGGAAAGCAAGGTGATCAAGTAGCTGTTGGGACTTCTATTGAATGCGCTCCTGTTGGTATAACCATGGATGCTAGTGCTACTGATGCTGAGATTCTGGAGAGCACTCTCCTTTGCAGAAGTCAACTGGAAATGTATGCCCTTTCAGTAGCTTATTATCCGTTAAAGAGTGTGATAAGGTTTCCCAGAGGCCAGCACCCTAGCCCCTAGTTCTTTTTGTGTAAGACTATTTTTACAAATTACCTCAGTTGGTCCCTACTAAAAGATAAAAATCCCTTAGTTGGTCCCTTTCATAAAAAAAATGTTGGTGCCCCAAGTGTTGGCTAAAATACAATAGGAATTGCAACTTCGTGATACTTCATGCACGTAACAGTGGTGTGGTCAACAATGTAATCCAGTGTTTAATTTGCCTTTGTACATAAGTGTGCATGTCGTAATTGTCGTTGCAACTTAACAAGATAAACAATGCCTCCCTTGCCTTCCCAAGGTGAATGCATCAAACATGCCTCGAACCAATGCCTTCAGCAGATTCAGTGCAACCATTACCAACCAAACAGCTGGTTGGCCGCCGCAGTGAGGCATACAGGTCGTTAGTCCGGGCATGGTAAAAAATGATGGGCCACACTTTGCAATGCCTAAGGGATCTTGTCTAAATTTAGTTACCAACCAAACATTAGTTAACAACAAAACACTTGCCAACTTGGACAAATCTACTAAGGTTAAGTGTGACTAGTAACCAAACACACCTTTGTTTATTTACTACCAAGGCTATTATGTACTGAAATTCTCTCATCAAGATTAATATAAGGTGGTGCACCGGTGATGCTTTGGGAAAAAGTGAAGTCTGGAATTTACAATTCCATTTTCTAAAAAATATGCATGCCTGTTCAAGATTGCAAAATAAAATTTACAGCGGGCTAACAGAACCTTTTTCTTCTCATTCCTTCATGAGTAGCTGAAGGATCCCTTCACACCATCCAAGCTTTCTCCAAGGGATGATCTGAAAAGAAGAACAAATGTGGGTGTGTGGGGACATGATCAGGTAACCAACTTCAAGGCCAGACAGTCAAGTGCTAAACAGAAAAAGAAATCAGTACGGTGATTATAACTATTACAACTTGGATATCTTAGAGGTAAAAATTAGAGTTTCAAAAAGAATGCTCAAAACTAGAGTTCGGAGACAGAAAAGAACAGAATGAATAATAAAAACTGCAACATGTGAATATATCAAGCAAAGAATCTTCTCGTAGAGAACGATTATCCTAGTTTCTATACTACAGAGACCAACTGCCCTAGTTATATACTTCTAGTCGAGTGAGGAAGAGTAGGGACTGAACTTCAGTTCTACTGTCTGCAGTTCATGGAGGTTATGTAATTTAGATAATAATCAACAGGGCAGATTAACCCAACGTTCGATTGGTGGAATAACATTGGGTGAAACTACTATGCTCACCTACCTCCACACTATTTACCCCTTTAAACACCATAGTTGCTAGATAGAATACGGCAATCAAAATTGAGTCAGATGATGTATAATCTACCTTGTTTTTTTTATTTTTCTCATAGCATTTACCAAGATTTACACATAGTAATGATAAAATTAGTAAATGAAGACTGATAAAACGTACACTTGTATAAGGAATGAATCTTACCTTGGGTCTGAATCATCACTACTTATTCCTGATCTCTCAATACTTCAATTCTCTTCCTAGTCATGTGTTTTATTTGTTTGTTTAGAGAGCTAGCCAACCATGGGAGGCATAGTATCAATATCATTTCCCTTCATTTACAAATGCACCCACAATAATGCTTGTCAATATCTATGTTTTTATCTTAAATTTTTCCACCTTTATGATCTTGATCAAGGGCCTGATTCTATGATTCCAGTCAACAATAGTATCATATTTATTTCTATGATTCTTATGTTTAAGATTGTATGATTGGGATCTTACATGGACTCCAACCCAACTTATAATCAACGACTTGACAACCTTAACGACAATGCGATCCTTCAATCTTCAACACAAGGCAGACCCAATTCAACATTCCAAACCCCAAACAAACATATTCGAGATGTTCTGGTAATTCTTACTTGTGCATACAGTACTTGTACTCCTGGCCTCGAACATAGTCCAACTCCCCTTCCTCAAGCTGCACAACGCAGCCAAGCAAAATATCAGTAAATCAAGTACATCGCAGCTGCTGAAACCCCACATCCTGATGCCACCACTCACTGGATCGCCGCCGTATATGAGGTCGTAGCACTCCGGCGAGAGGCAGCGCAGAACGCAGTTCTCCTTCTCCGTCGGCGAGGACCTGCACACCCACCCCCACATCCCGCTGCGGCACAGCCGAGAGAAACCACCATCAGAACTCAGAAATATCGCGTCAGATGCGTTCCACGAACAGAAAACAGAGGAGAACGCATCATCCTAACACGTACTTCTCGACGTCGGTGTAGCAAGCCTCCTTCTTCTGACGGATCTCGTTGTCCTGCGCCACGGAGTTCGGTAAGCGCGATGAGATGGACAGGGTCAGGGTCAGGCGGGGAAACGTACTGAGATGGGGCGGCGGGAGGACTTGGCGGCGGTGGAGACGACGAGGAGAGCGAGGGTGAGTACCAGGAGATAGCAGGCGGAAGGGAATCGCCGGAGATTCCGGTGGGACGGAGGCGGCGGCGGCGGCCGGAAAGACATGGCGCCGAATAGAGCTATCGATCCCGTCAGCTGGCTAGAGCCGTAGAGCGGACGTTGGGGCCTTGGGGGCTTGGGGCGGACGGTCTAGAAACCGATCGAACATGGCAAGGATAGACAGCGTATTTGAGCTGTTGGATCTCAAAGCGAAAAATGATGGGTTTGAAATCAGATTGGATGAATAGTTGTCATTGCTATTTACTGTATGTAGATATTAGAGAAGCACAGCTAGAGGATGTTCGGGGATTGCTTTTGGATATCCAATCTTCTGTAAATTTTGTTGAAAAGATATTGGGCCTGAGGTTGGATCGGTGTTTGCGAATAGTGGTATTGTTGTGGAAAATTTGGGATACCAGGAATAAAATCAACGCTGGTGAAACAGCCCCAATCTGCTTTGATGTGGTTAGTGCGGTCAATTCCATGATTAGTGATATCCAAAGTGATGTAGGCACCCGGATTAATCCACTCAGGACCCGAAATGCTTGGAAGCCACCTGAACCAGAGATTCTAAAGATAAATTTTGATGGTGCCTTCAAGCAAGAGGGTAATGCTGGGGCTTGTGGGTTTATAATTCGTGATCACACTGGTGAGCCAATGTTAGCGGGTGCGGCAAATATAAGCCCAGTCCTTGACGCTTTGTCAGCGGAGACAACAGCTTGCCTGTTTGCTCTAGAATCTGCAGAAAGATATGGTATTTCAAGGATTGAATTGGAGACCGACTCAAGTCAGTTTAGGGAGGCAATCACATCGAGGACTAGTGATTTGGCGTCGGATGGGATACTGTTTAGGTGTATTCGAGAGCTCTTCCATGAGCATTTTAGGTGTATAAAAGTGTCTAATGTTCCACGTTTGTGTAACTCGTCTGCGCACGAGATTGCTAAAGTTGCGTTGAGTTGGGACCCGGGTTGCTCCTCTATGTGGAGTGATCCCCTCCCAGAGTTTGTATTTGATTCGGTAGCTCGCGATTTAGCTGAGCTTTCGTGTGTTAATACAAGGCCCGGAAGATTACAAAACTTTGTGCAGACAAGATGCATACAGTGTACATTTAGCCCACGTCCATGTTTCTTCATGTCTTTCCTTTTGGCTTTTGCCAAAACTCAAAATTGCTGCAAGTGTCTTGAACTTGTACAGTACATATTGGAATAATGAATCAAGAAACGACTAATGAGAAGCAGGCCATATCATTCTGTCACCTTTGTTAACTGTTACTGCTACGTCTGGACACCATCCACTACAAGCAAAGCCGCCTGGGCTGGATTCTTTTTAAGCTTTGCACGGCAAAGATATGTCTTTATGATCATCAAAACTGTGATGCCGCTAACGTTCAAAAATGAAGACAACAGAAATTCACTCTGGCTCTGCAGGTATTTTGGCTTGAGTTGGACGGTCAATGCGCTTCCCAGTGTACCTGAGTTTACTGCTGATTACAAATAAGAATGCTGCGCTCATGAGGACTCCTTTTAACAGCAACGGAACAGCAGTATCAGTTCCTCGGCAAGAATTCCATCTTGGGATAATAGGTTGCACACTGATTGAAGCAAATTTCTGATCACCTTTATCATCCCTAGAATGATATAAAAAGAGTTATTAAATAGCCTTATAAGAAGTGGAATCACGTTTTACAGAATGAAGGCAATGTAGACAAGCTAGGCATCTGAACCACATATACATCCGTGCTTGCCTTTAAATAGCATTTTTTTTTCCAAAAAAAGAGCAATCTGAGATTCGAAGAGCACCAAGTCTGTCCTTTTCGTCATGCACTTAGGTACTGAAACAACTAGCTTGGCAGATAAATAAAAAAGAAAATAATATTGGTGTAATCAGTATAGGCCTACTTACATTTCATGACAAGAAAAATAATGAGAAATGATGTCTACCTGAACATTCTGATCTGGTGCTAAGTTGCAAGTGTTACCTGATATTAAGTGCCCTATTGCCCTTTGCTTCTGCGCTATAATGAAATCCCCCAGAGCCCATACTATCCCCAAAAAGCTTCTCAGAACCACCAAAGAACGCATTGAAGAGTTCATATGGATCAATCTGCAAAATCAAACAAATTGTCAAAGGTCAAGTCAATAAAAAAATTTAAACTATGACTCCTCTATTAACTATCAGTTCTCCATTTTCTCAATCAATGAGTTTCCAAAATCAAAACGTTTGCTAAAGGTAAGGTGAGAAGCCAGTCTATAAGTCAGCCATAAGAACATCAAACTGAACAGTTGTGAGCATAACTGCACTTCACCAACAATTGCCAGCATAATAGCTTCAAAGAAGATGTTGGCTAGAGGAAAAGAGCATCTAAAGGAAAATAGACTTATATCACAATATAGAAATCAAACTGGCCAAAAAGGAAAATGATTTGGTGCTAAATAAATTGTGTACCCCATGTGTGCCAATATCTCCATCTCTGTAATCACCACTGAGCCCGTCTTCTCCAAAGCGATCATATAAAGATCTTTTATCTTGATCAGATAGAACCTGAAGAAGATAATAATACAGATCACATAAAAGGATGGTCATCTGATAGCATCATCAGATACTACCTGCGGTCAATATCAATTGAAACTTCAGACAGCCAAGTTGTCCTGAAGTTAGTTGTATTTTGCTGTAAGAAATGTAAAGTAACAATGACTAGAGGAGAGTATCACAATTGTAAGTGTTCTGCTTATGTATATTCTGTAGAAGCAGCCAAGTGAACTAACCAACATTCTAAATACACTGGTTAAATACAAAGTAAATTTCATTATGATTCCAGAGTATTGTTGATAAACCAGGTTTGTAAAGTTTCAATTCCTTCCTTTAAGATGAAATTCAAACTATATCAGATAAAGGGGCATAAACCAGAAATTAGGTATACAAAAATCATGGTGAGATCATGAGACATTTACAGAGCCTATCATTTTTTGAAGCAAAAGGTCTTGCAAAATCATTTTACACAAGACATGTTTATGTTGATAGAGTAGATTAATGTCTATCACTTAGGTAATACCGAAATCATAGATAAATTGCATCAATAAGGTTAGAATTAAACTAATCTAATAGGAAATAACCACATCTTGCTAAACTAATCTAATACTCAGCATGTTCTAGTGTTGTTCTCCTTCAGCACTTCAGCTGAAGCCACAAGGCAGAAGATTACCTCATATGCGGCACTAATCTCCTTGAACTTTTCTTCTGCTTCAGGACTCTTATTCATATCAGGATGGTACTGTAGCCGAAAGAAAACCAGGGAAATATGTTCAATGTATGTAGCTTTGGCACTAACTATAGACATGTCAAAAACTGATCCAACACAGCATGAGTGATAAGTCACCAAGAAAAAAATGACAAATTTGGAGATTACTTTGTAAACTCCTAGTTATAAGATGCTACTACTTCCCAGCATTAGGATCCAAAGACTATGCAGATGGCTCAAATTAATAACCGTAGTACAACGCAACACTAATCTAAACGCGGTAGGAAGGGGAAGGGGAAAGGGGAAAGGGGAAGGGGAAGGGGAAGCGAACGGCACCTTGCGGGCGAGAATCCGGTAGGCAGCCTTGATCTCCTGGAGCGTGGCGTCGCGACGGATGTTCAGCGTAGCGTAGTAGTCCTTCTCTCCACGCCCGGCCACAGGCGATCCCCTCCCGAACGCGGCGGGGTGATAGGTCCTAGCGCGGGCATGGCGGGGGAGACGGAGCGGGAAGTGGAGCTTTCCTGAGGTGGAAGCCAGCGCAGGTTGCTGGAGAGTGTTAGCGGGACTAGGCGTCGAGCTTGGGTTTGCGGGCAGGAAGAGCACGGCGGCCGACATGGAACCGGACGTTGGCCAACGCACCGCCGGCCGTGCGGGGAACATTTCGGCTTCTTGTACCGATAGACAGTAGTACATGATTTTTTTTTTGGAGCGTTTTTTTATTGGATATATACATAAAATAAAAATAGAAATGTCAGCCTAAGGGTCTGTTTGGTTTGGGGTCTTTAGTCACTTTTAGTCACTAAAATGCCAAACAACCCCATTAAATGAGGCCCCCTAAAGTTTAGAGCCTTTAGTTATGAAGGGGTAGTTAAAACTCACTAAAATTTTTCTTGGTACATGAGCTGCCCCTCTCTCCTTCTTAATAACTATTTTAGTGGTTTTTAGTCAATAGAACCAAACATAGGACCACTAAACTTTAAAGGGGAGTCACTAAATTTTAGAGGACCACTAAGAAACCAAACCTGCCCTAAATTTTTATTCAAACCATGTTAAAACTAGAAAGAACATATTAACAACTTTGATTCATCGACTGATAACTAACTTCACGTCAGCTTAGATGAACTATCAGCACTAACTTAATAAAAAAATCCGACGAGCAACTCAATTGCACTAACATCTACTCCTTTGATTTAAACTATTTTCGAGTGCATCTCTCATTTCATACAACTTCAATTCACCAACCGAACAATTAATAACTTCACGGCACTAATTGCTTAGATGAACTACTCTCAGCTAACTTGGGTCGGTTTGTATACTTACCTCTAAACTTTAGAGCACTTTAGTTCATTTTTTATCTCTAAACCTCTAATGTGAGGTGGGCTAAAATTTAGAGCTAATTTTAGACCACATGTTTGAAGCTTTAACTCTAAAGTTTAGATGGAAGGATTCAAACAAGGCCTAAGGCACAAGTCACACGGACATCTACTCCCTTTATGCTATAAATCGTCTTGGCTTTTGTAATGGAAGTACCAAACGGTAAAAACTATAGTGTTGTAATCGTCTTGAGATTACACTCATCTATATACACGCATGCACACTAACCCTACTCCTATAAGTATCTTTCAAGACTAAGTTGATAAATTCTCATAACAAAGATAACGAAGTTAATATAGACATCTTGTTGTCAACTAGAACGTGTCTACCACTAAAAAGTACAAAATCCTAAATATTGATGAAGTTAGTATAAACACCTCGATATCGATCGGAACATCACCGACTGCCGAAAACACAAAATCATTAAACCCTAGAATATTCACTTCTACGAAATGTCAAATCTAAAACTTAATGTACTACTGAGGATCATATAATCATTAGAGTAATTTTCCCAATTAGTCCCGATACTAATAAAAATGTTACTCCCTCCATCCAAAATTATAAGACATACTAAGAATCTTAGAGAGTCAAACTATCTCAAGTTTGACCAAACATATATGACAATATAATAACATTTACTATGTCAACTAAGTATCATTAGATTCATGATCAATTATATTTTCATACTATACCTATTTTAAATCATAAATCTTTGTAGTTTTCTCTATAATTATTGGTCAAATTTAAAATACTTTGACTCTTTAAGATTCTTAAAATGTCTTATAATTTGGAATGGAGGGAGTACAAGACTATTTTTTTCCAATTGGTCCCAGTACCAGACGAACTAATGAATGCTACAAGACTAATTTTCCCAATTGGCCCCTGTACCAGACGAACTAATGCAAATGCTACAAGACTAATTTTCCCAATTGATCCCGGTAGCCGGATGAACTAATCAAAAGACAGTTTGTGCAATGTTTCAACTTATATTGGAATCGAGACTTTTAGATAGAATATACAACCTTATTTTTACAACCATGATATTGCCATGAGAGAATATAAATTCATTTTACAAATAATTTGAGTCCCTTGAGGTGGTGGTTCACCTATCAATCAAATGCCTTGTATTGCCTTGTTGCAAGTATGGTTGCATAAAATGGATGGTACGTCAAAGCATCTATTTTCTTGTATACAAGGGGTACAGTTAGCAAATATTGTAAAGCACTGCATTTGTTTACAGAGAGTAATGTCTATTGACGTCTTGTTATTTGGTTGTTGTTATTTTTTTTAATTACACAAAATAACGGGACGTCACCTGCTACTAAAAGCGTAGCTTCATGTGTACCAATTCAAAGGATTTGAACCCGAATGAGTAGATTTCACTGTAATGTCTATTGACGTCTTGTTATTTGGTTGTTGTTATTTTTTTTAATTACACAAAATAACGGGACGTCACCTGCTACTAAAAGCGTAGCTTCATGTGTACCAATTCAAGGGATTTGAACCCGAATGAGTAGATTTTGTGTACCAATTCAAGGGATTTGAACCCGAATGAGTAGATTTCACTGTAATGTCTATTGACGTCTTGTTATTTGGTTGTTGTTATTTTTTTTAATTACACAAAATAACGGACGTCACCTGCTACTAAAAGCGTAGCTTCATGTGTACCAATTCAAGGGATTTGAACCCGGATGAGTAGATTTCACTGTAAAAAAACTCAACAAACTGATCTAACCAATTAATCTATGATCAGTTCGTGGTTACTAATATATTTAGCATAAACATTAAAAAAATCCTTGAGTTTATTTAGAGAGCATGAATTTCGGTAAAAAAATAAATCGGATTTCAAGACCAACATGACAGTTTTGCTCATCAATTTCAAACGCACATTTTCAGCTTACAATACAGATTCGGCGTGAACTCTAGAAAACACAGGCGTAATTCAGTACCTGTGTGAGACAATAGGAGAAGAAACTGGTGGCACAACGCACACATATAAACAAATCCCAACAACACAAAGCTAATGACCGTTGGACAAAGCCGAAGCATTTGTTATTTGAACACGACCAATGGTAATCAGGTAGATTTGTACTGCCAGCCCTTTCTTGAAATGTACAATGCTCAGCATTCTTCAGGACGATTTCTTCTTGTTGTTATCTTGCAGGCGCTCAAATAGGCTCCCATCAAATACACCGACGACAGTTTCACGCTGCAAGAGGCCATCCTTGTCTTTTGCCAAGCTGTAGAGTAAGAGCCATTCACCGGCAGCGGCCAACCTGCAGGGGCGAGATCATAAAATATTAGGAAAATACAACCATGAGAACATGAACCATGAGAATAGGAAAGTTTGGCTAATCTGAGAACAATTTGTATAAAAAATAAAAACTAAAATTGAACTGGTAGACGGAAACATTGATAGTTCAATCGACTATGTCTTACCAGCCAGGAAAATCGTATATATTGCGGTTTCCTTGAAGCATTGAGCTCAGTTCGTCTCTTGTCAAAGCATTAGGATGAGTTCGACCATACTTACTAAATATAGCATCGAACTTTGATGGTTCAAACCTGTGCAAAATTAAAGCAAGTATAGACTAGTTACGGCTGGATCGGCGTTAAGCCTTTTTGGTCTTAGCCTGAGATTAGTTAGGCGTACTACTAGTGAACTGTACTATGCATACCTCCCTTCAGTATCATATGTCTCAGAATCACTCCCGTGCTTACCCTTGTGGATGTTGTTTATATGGATGGACAGCAAAGGAGAAGGTAACCATCCCTAAATTCAGAAAGAGGGTCAGATTACAAGAGCGTTTCTTTTTTTTTCCTTTTCCTCTCTCTCTCTTTTAAGAGATTAATAAGAGCTTATAGTAAACAATGTCCAATCTTTCAGATTCCTTCTAAAGCAAAATCATTGCAGAGCTGTCTTTGTCCTTCAATACATACAAAACATAAAAAGGGAAGTGACGAGACACCCAAGTCAGACTAGATAGACTCTTCCAGAGCTGAATGTCTGGAGGAGTGCTGCCCAGTCACGCAAAGCTACAGCAGATTTTCAGAAAGGAAACATGCACGTACAAGAAAGAGGCCGAGAGAAGCGTTTACCGGCTGAGTGGGGTAACTGAGGAAGAGGTTGATCAGTATCGAGGCCGCGAATGATACAGGGAGCCCACATCCTATCGCTCGCAGGCCTGAAATATCATTGGTATTGGTACTACTGCTGAATCAATCACCTGGACCTGGTTGCCTGAAACGACGACTGATCAATCAACCGAGCCCAACCGAGGCACGTTAAGGGGTCACGGCGCAATGTCAAAGGCCATTAGTTAGGGGCTCCCATTCAGAGTTTAAATCCTGGGTGCGACGCTTTATTCTGGATTTATTCTAAGATTTTTCGACGCTATGCATCAAGTGGTAGACGACGTTCCCGTCGACAGTGAGGCGTCTGTGGTGACTTCGTGAACTTCAAGATTTGCCGGCTCAGTCCTTCGAAGATGCTCATAGAATAGGGTTTGCGTGCGTGTGTTCATAGGGACGAGTGTACGTTATACTGTGTAACTCAAAAAATCAATCGAGCCACTACTACCACGTAGGAGTACCTTGAAACGTCTCCCAGGGTAGATGATGCCGTCGCCGTTGCGGTCGAAGAAGGCGGCGTGCTGCTGAAGCACGCTCATCCCTCGGGGGTCGCGCCCCTTGGTCCCCTGCGGGTGGCTCGGGTCCACCGCCTCTAGAGCTCTCGCGGGATCTGCGAACCCACCGGGATGGACCAAAAGGAAACGGAATCAATGCACTCGATCGATCGAGCTGGATTACGGCTCTCCTGATCAGGAAACAGGTAGCGCTGTGTCGTCTCCACGCGTAGTACTTGCGCAGCCACAGCGATCGATCATCATACAGGCCAAACTGGCAACGGAAAAGTGGAGGAGGAAGGAGAGTTATCGATCGAGGCGCGTACACGGCTTGGGGAGCTGCTCCTGCAGATCGGGGTTGAGCCGCCGCTCCCTGGTGACGGGCGCGTTGGGTGCCTCCGTCTCCAGGGACTGGTCCGGCCGCGGCGGCGGGGAGTACGACGACATGTTCACTCGCGAGCTGCTGAACTCGCAGGATCTGCGGATCGAACTGCAAAACGAAACAAATCGGTTCCGCGAGTGGATGAAACGGTGGACGGCCGGAGGGATGGAGTACCGATCGAGGAATCAATCGGGACCGATCGAGGCCGGCAAATTAAAGCGCGGCTGCGATGCGATGCGCGGGGCAGGAAGAAGCAGTATCGGGTACCTTCGGAGGTGGAGAACGGCGGCGAGACGGGGGCTGCTCCGGGCGGGCAGGCTCGAAACGAGTTGCACAATCGCGCGCGCAGGCGGTGCATCGCCCGGCTAAGCACGTCATCGTGACAGAAACCCCTCAGAAAGTCGTAACACGTCATCGTGACAGAAACCCGCGCGCCCGAGCCCGAAGAATGGAGAACCCTCCGCCGAAACAGTGTGCTAGCTAGGACCACAACACGACGAAGACAGTACGTCTGGACTGCAAGCGATCGAGTTCACGTGATCGAGCTCGGCGCTGCATGGCGATGGCTGATTTCCAATCCTTCATCTTACAACGACACGATAAGGTGGGCACACAACACACGGCCGGTGTGTGAGTGACGCGAGATCTCCATGCTTGTGTGAGTTGTGGCTTTGATTTGCATTGACGACGTGTGCATGGAGATGCTGCCGTGCCCAAATCATTTTCATTTTCATTTTCTAGGGTGTTGGCACTTGGCACGGGACAGGACAGGAGGCCGGTGCACATTTGCGTCCCGGTAGCAACTGTGTCGAATATATGGTGAATGGCCTACACGCTTTCTCTTTGCACGTCGCTCTGCTTGTCCCCCGCAATCGTCGTTGTCACCCTACCCACCGCCATCACCATCACCACCACATTTTTAGTAGTGCTACTACGACCTTTTAACCTCGGAAAATATGAACGGGTCCGATCGAACGATTGAACAAAAGGGTGCCTAGAGTCTCCAAATTCGGACTGACGGAGGGTGTAGGGTGCACATCTCAACGTTCTTGACGTGCTGCGCGGCGAGTGGGAGGATGGACGTGTCAGTTCTTCATGCTGCCTGCCTCGATCAATTTTATCGTCGTCTCCATATCACGCGCCAAAATGTTGGCCATCTTTTTGGTTCGTATAGTTGCTCCGTTCTAAAGATATATTTAAGTTGGAGTAAAATGTATCGGCGGTCCTCAAAATTGACAAGAGGTGTCATCTAAGTTCCTCTACTTTTAAAATACCAATCTTGGATCTATAAACTTGACTTGATATTATTCAGGTCCAAATTGATGCAAACGATCTTGGATGAAGAGAATTTTTACATGAAAATTGTAGCACTCGACACGATCTACAACTTTATAGTTAAAAAGATTTTAAAATTGTTTAGGGTATCAAAATACTATATGAAAGTGCATAAATTTTAAAATTTAAAATTATCCAACAATCTCAGATATTGACATGGTCTATATGAAAGTTATAGTTACCAATATGATCTAAAAAATTGTAGTTAAAACCTTTTTTTTTTGAAGTTGTTTAGTGTCTCAAATATGTGTTCTAAGTTTATAGATTTTAAAATAAAAAAGTTAAAACAAATATTTGAGATACTAAACGACTTCAAATAAAAAACTTTTCATCTATAAAGTTGTATATTGTTTTGATAAATATAACTTTTATATAGAAAATAATAATAATAATTACGATATCAAATAAGCTTTATTAGTTATATATTTTTGCAAACGAGCTTCAATATATAGATATTTTATATGATGCATTTTCATAATCTACTTTTCACTGATAGAAATTAATATTCTTCCACATAAATCTAGTCAATCTTAATATGATTTGACTTAATTAGAATAGCAATAATTATTTATATTTTAGGACCGAGACAACCTCAAACGTGCTTATTCACGCTAAGAAATACATAGTACAGTACTGTTGCCGATCGTGGCAAAAATAGAGCCTTAAGATTTGGCTTTTCTCAAAGGGAACAAAAATAGAAATGGAGACTTAAAATGTGGCTTTTCTTTAAAAAAAGCATAGATTTTTTCAGACATAGAAACACGTACGTACACATACACTCATTCCTATAAACGTAGAAGTATAATAGGTTCAGCCACTTCCCCTATCTATTGCCGGATGCCCAACTGCACTGCGCCCCTTGCCGCGGTACCTGACACTGCAGTCCGCGACCATGGACTACCCGAGCGCAACCACGGCGTGCCCTATGACTCTATGAGCACGTGTGCGCGGCCTTCTCGAACCGGTTCATCCGCGGCCACCATCCCTTTGTGGGGTGCACAGTGTCGGATCGAACACCGAAACGGAATCGAACAGAAATGGCCTGGTGCCCACGCGGCACACGTCGAACGGCTCCGATCGGACTCACCTGATGGCTGACGATACCACCGACTCGCCTTCGGGCTCCGGCGTCTCTGGGGCCTAGCCTAACCTATATATATCTGCTGCTGCTACCGTACCGGCGATCATCTCATCATCGCCTCTTCGCTTCATCTCCTCTGCTCACTTGAGGCGCTTATTCTCCCGTGCCGCCGTGCGTCTCCGATCCGTACGTCGTCTTCGATCCACCATGGCGGTCCCGGTTGCACGCGTGCACCTCAAGGTAGCACACGCAGCTCTCCCGGCGCTGCTCCCGACCCCGCCCATGTGGAAGACGATGCTGCCGCTGCTCCCGACGCCGTGCGTCGCCGCCATCCTCCCAAAGCCCAGCCACGCTGACTCCGACGAGAGGTGGGACGCGCGAAAGACCAAGTTGTCAGCTACCTCAAGCCCTCGTTCCACTTTTGCCGACAGCGTCAGGAGCAGCGCTGGACGCGGATCCTCCCGCAAGAGCGCGACGTCGTCTCCGCCGCCTAAGCCCGGCCGGGCCGACTCCGTGGAGAGGTGGGACGCGCACAAGAAGACGGCGAGCCCAGGCCCAGCTTACACGTCGTCGTCTTCAGGAACGTCGTCTTCCCTTGCAAGCTGCAGCCAGTGGCCGATCAGCCGCGCCTCGTCGTCTGCAGAGCGCTGGGACGTGCACAAGAAGCGTCGCCCGCCGCAGGCAGAGGCACTCGACGACGGCGAGAGCAGCAGTACTGGCAGTAACGACATCGACACGGAGGAAGAGGAGATATTATGGAAGCCACGGGCCATGTACGCTGGACAGGGCTTCGTCGTCGCCGCGCCGGAACCCAGCATGCTTCCCATGCCGACATTGTTCTTGGTCCCTGTTGCATAGCGCTGCATTGCACGAACGAACTCCATCGATAGGATCAGGACTCTGGCGGTCTGGCCTCTGGTTTCTTCGGCTACCGGAAGCAAGTGCTTACGTGGCAGATAGCTTATGGTGTTAGAATTTGAATGTTTTTGTTGGCCTTAGGTTTCATCTGAAATTGGTGCCTTTTGCACTGGCAAGCCCAAACTGTAATGGATGCATCCATCAGCATGTATCGTACGTCTTGTTTCATTATGTTTCAATTTCAACAATCTAGCTCGTAGTCAAAAAATGAATTGCTCACGTCTTAGGGCCTGTTTGGTTGCAGTCATCTAAAGTTTAGCCACTAAATTTAGGTAATTTTAGTCTCTAAAGTGCCAAACACCCCACTAAAGTTTAGGGTCACTAAACTTTAGGAGGCATGTGATAACTATTTTAGTGAGTTTTAATCACTATTGAATCAAACAATGT
This sequence comes from Microstegium vimineum, assembly GCA_022036555.1. Classification (NCBI taxonomy): domain Eukaryota; kingdom Viridiplantae; phylum Streptophyta; class Magnoliopsida; order Poales; family Poaceae; genus Microstegium; species Microstegium vimineum. The sequence continues at coordinate 16,128,278 of CM039139.1, forward strand.
CACTAAACTTTAGGGCTACTAAATTTTAGAGACCACTAAACTTTAGTGAAGTTAACCAAACAGGCCCTAGTTGCATATTGAAAGATCGACAACACTGTCACGAGATAATAGTTGGATACTTTTTAGGAAAAAAATACGGCCCTGTTTAGTTCCAACCAAAATCCAAAATCCAAAATCCAAAATCCCAACAGTCTTTTGTTTTTGTTTCTTTCTTTGTCTCTTGATTTGGCTCTTTTGTAATGGCTTTTGTAATGACTTTTGTAATGCTTTCCTTTGTTTAATTTAATTTCTTGCAGGGGTTACGGCCCCTTCAATTCAGTAAAAAAAAATAGAATGCAAAATATTTTGGTGGGGTGTTTAGTTCCAACTAAAATTTGGTGGGGTTCTTGCTATTGTTTGATAGACACTTAATCAACTAGAATTATATTAGACTGGCTTTGCACCCCAAGTAGAGCTAGAGCAAAAAGCTTCGCTTAAGTGTTATCTAACCTTTTGCTCTAGTGATTTGTAGATTTTTATTAGGCTATTCACCCCTCTTCTAGCCATCTAGGACCTTTCACAAGCGCTACAAGGTCTGATATCTCTTTTACTGTGAGCAAGCTTAGCCGGTTTGTGTCAAATCCGGGAGATAATCATTGGCGTGCTCTTGACAGAGTAATGTGCTGCCTAAAAGGAACAATAAGTTATGACATTCACTATTTTGAGTACCCTAAGGTACTTGAGGGATATTGTGATGCAAATTGGATATCTAATGCTGATGAGCTATATGCCACAAGTGAATATGCATTTCTACTTGGAGGTGGCGCTGTTTCATGGAAGTCTTACAAGCAGACTGTCTTAACGAAGTCCACCATGGAAGCAGAACTCACAACATTAGACACCGCTGGTGCTGAGGCTGAATGTCTTCGTGAACTCCTAATGGATTTATTGGTAGTAGATAAACCTATACCGGCTACTTCCATGCAATATGATAATCAGACAGTGATAGTCAAAGTAAACAGTTCAAAGGATAACATGAAGTCAACAAGGCATATTAAGAGGCGGTTAAAATCTGTCAGAAAATTGAGAAACTCCAGAGTTATAGCGTTGGATTATGTTCACACATCTAAAAATCTAGCAGATCAATTTACTAAGGGACTATCACGTAATGTGATAGATATTGCATCGAGAGAGATGGGCTTGAGACCCACTTAAAGTCTGTCATAGTGGTAACCTGTTCTATGTGATCGGAGATCCCGTGAAGTAGAACGGTGAAACAAGCTAGTGATGGACTAAGAGGAAAGGCCCTTAAAAGGTCCATGTCTGATGCATATCTTTCCTATCTGTATGGCATGTTGGTTCATTCCTTAATGTGATCCGAGTGGCTTTTCTAAGCAAGGATGTTGTCCTACAGAACATTCTTAAGGAACAGACATATATGAGTTCGACTACTAGTCATAGTCTATGAGATGTGGGTAATCTCTAGATACTCATGAAAGGCCTAGGAGTTTGACTTATATGCTCCAAATAGAGGGGATATTATGGCTACCTAGTATCAGCAAAGAGTCTTGATGAAACTTGTATCGCACAAAACTGTCAATTCAAGGCTTAGTCCATTGTATAGTTGTGAACAAGTGTAGTCATTGCTCTAGATGGATGTTCAACTTAATAGTCTCTATCGAAACACTGATATATCAAACGACAAAGAAATGAGAACATCTCTATAAGGTCTAGGGTTTTGTGGGGATTGTTGAATAAATGGGCTTGACCCATATTTTAATAATATAATAAATCTTAGTCTCATAGTATATGTTATATTGCATTATAGTATAGTCCCATACGGAATATTGACTATAAGTTGACTCAACTTAAAAAGGTGAACTTCATGTGCACCAATTGAGAAGTTGAGGGGAGGTTGACTGGGTGCCACACGCGCGCGCCGCTGCCGAGCCGAGGCGTGGCGTGCCGTGCTGTGCCATGTCGTGTGGTTTGGTCCGGTTTTGCAACTCGTTGGATTCGTTGAACCAGGACACAACAGTGGAAAAGGAAACGCCAATCAGCAATCAATCTTGTAACGTCAAACTTGAAGGGAATTGATTTCCCGAGATTCAAGCCTGTCCGTTGGCTTTCCTTTCCTCTCACCCGTCTGTCTCCTTTCTACAACTAAGCGACATTCCTTCTCGATCGAGTAGCGTTCGATTCTTCCCCGTCCAGCCATCTATGAGAATACAGAGAATTGGAGAGCAGGCCTCCGAAACCTTTGCCTCGCGGTGTTGTCTACTCGGGCGTGCGGCACAATCAGGTTTTTGGGGAGCATCGCCGCGACTGCTCGTCTCCTTCTGCTTCTTCCCGACGAACCCGGAATTAATTTCCCGAGATTCAAGCCTGTCCGTTGGCTTTCCTTCCCCGCACTCGTCTGTCTCCTTTCTATAATTAAGCGACATTCCTTCTCGGTCGAGTAGCGTTCGATTCTTCCCCATCCAACCATCTGCGAGAATACAGAGAGTTGGAGAGCAGGCCTCCGGAACCTTTGCCTCGCAATGTCGTCTACTCGGGCATGCAACGCAATCAGGTTTTTGGGGAGCGTCGCCGCGACTGCTCGTCTCCTTCCGCTTGTTCCCGGTGAACCCGTACACGCAGGCCTTCGTCTTCTTCCCGGCGAACCCGTACACGCAGACCTTCGTCTTCTTCCCGACGAACCCCTGAAAGTGCAATCAAGCTCTAAGTGGGTTTTGGTGTTGATGACCGCTTAATTCAAGAACTAATGAGATCTATCGAGATGACAAGCAGGTAATGACAAAAAGAGAAAGACATAGAGAAGGTGGAGGTACCCCAATTCTTATGGTGGCTTCTCTACTCATCAAAGGTTTAAATTCATTTATGGTTTGAATTTGAGTATAGGAATGTCGTACTATTAAGGGGATTCTAGTGCTGTTTGATCAGATGTGAATCACATGCTCAACTCTTTACCTCAGACATGCACTCAGCTAGCTCAGTGTCCAGTCCAAGATCCAAATCCAGCAGACACACTGAGCTGACTGTCGCCCTCTATTTCTAGTAGTTTTTCTTGTCTATAAATACCCGCTGGAACGGTCCTCCACCTCACCAGTTCAGTACCACTTCGTCTTCCTCCGAATCAGACCGTTGAAAACAGAGCTTTCTCTCCCTCTCTCTCACTCCATTGTTGTCCTTCACCCTCCAAGCAATCCCACACTTCCAACCATAGATTCTTGGGGAAAAAGCAGGAAAACACTCCTAGAGAGCGGATCTACTACTTTCCAAAGTCTAAGAGCTTGTGGTTCTCGTTTGGTCGGCGGTGCTAGGGTTTATTACCCTTGGAGCTTGCTCCTAGCCGGCTAGGCGTTGCCCTAGAGCTTGCCCCTCTCTTGTGGCAGCCTAGGGAGGTTTGTATTCGCTGTGTGAAGTTAAGAGATTACCCCTCATCTCAAGGATTCACTTCCTTGACTTGAGATTGAGTTGGAGTTGCAAAGCTCCAAGCCTTTGTGGCACCTCAACAACGTGAACTTAGGTAAGCCTTGGTGGCGAGCTGAACCACGGGATAAATCATCATGTCTTGTGTGCTGGTCCCCTAGGGTTTACTTCTTGCAATATATCTTGTGCTAAGGTTTGTGTTGGTGATTCGAAGAAAAGAAGCATTTCTGTGGTAACTAGTCTTCGAACTGGTTTTGGTATTGATTTTGCAGGGAAAGACTCACCTTGGTACCTAGTATCTCTCTGTCAAAACTCATCTTGTTCTGCTCAATATTTGTAGGCCGGCTGTGCCGCCCTCTATAGGCCGGCAATGCCGCCCTGGTGTTTAACATTTGCTCGAGTTAAATTTTTACAGGCCTATTCACCCCCCTCTAGGCTATTTACCCTTCCTAAGATCCTACAAGTGGTATCAAATCTTGGATACTTCGTATACGCTTCACCGCGTGAAGTATGGAAACGGGTCAAGGTTTCGGGGGGCCAAAAGGTGGTGATGCAGCGGACAAGGTAGTAGTGGAAGATGTGAGTAGCAGCGAGCTATCCGGCTCTAGCTACTCCTCACTTCCCGCTGTCAAGCTCACCGACGAGGACAAGCTACAAGCAAAGAAAGGAAGAAGAGCACTTAGAGAAAAGAAAAGAGAAGAGAAAAGACAACAAGAGAAGAAAGAGAGAAAAGAAGAGAGAAGAATCAAGAGAGAAGAAAGAATTAAGAGAAGGGCAGCAAGAGCAAAGAAGGAAGAAAAGAAGGCCAAGGATGCTTCATCTAGTGAGCTATCAAGTAGCTCGGATGATGGTGATGATGATGCATCCTACTATGACTCCAAGGGTGGAAAGAAGAAGAAGGAGAAGGATGATGGCAGCAGCAACAACAAGAAAAAGTACTCCGTCGTCTCTTTCAACTATTCTTATTTGACTAACCGTGACCGTAAGTCTTTTGTCAATGTTCCCACGGGTAAGTTACCTCATTTCGATGGGACCAACTTTGCTAAGTGGAAGCACTTGATGAAGGCTTACCTTATTGGTCTTCACCCCGGCCTTTGGGAGATTGTTGTGAAGGGTGTGCAGGTGCCGGAGGATCCCGAAGAGCCAACAAATGAAGAGATGATTGTTGTCCATCTCAATGCTTAAGCCACAAGCATCATTCTTAGTGCGTTGGATGGAAATGAGTATAATAGAGTGATGAATGTGGATGTGGCCAAGCAAATTTGGGACACCCTACACCTAGCTCATGAAGGTGTAGATAAGGTGAGAAAGGCAAAGATTGATTTGATGATGTCCAAGCTCAATAGGTTTGTGATTGTGGATGGTGAAGGTCCACAAGAGATGTTTGACCGGTTGATGACCATGGTTGGCAAGATTAGAGGTTATGGTTGTGAGGAGCTTGATGATCACAAGGTGGTGAAAATCATGTTGGAAGCTTACTCACCAAGGAATGAGACCGTGGTCACCTTGATAAGAGACAAGAAGAAGTTTGAGCACTTCACTCCCAATGATGTGCTTGGAAGATTGTTGACCTTTGACATGCAAAGAGAGGAAGCAAATGAAAGAAGAAAGCTTGGAGAGTTACAATCAAAGCTTGATGGCATGAATATCAAGGATGTAGCTGTCAGGTACGAAGGTAAGGGGTACCCTAAACCCTTCGATAAATTAACGCTAAACATAGCAACCATTTTTAAGGCAAGGATCAGCCTACTGTTCGGTAAGACGCGGCCCATCAATCGAGGGCCCCCGCTACACCGACTGTGGAAACCAGCCACTGGCCCAGCTCTACCTCGACGACGGACGAGGGGTCGAATGAACGACCCCCCGGCTCTACCTCGACGATGGACGAGGGGTCGGACGAACGACCCCCCGGCTCTACCTCGACGACGGACGAGGGGTCGAACGAACGACCCCCCGACCTCTACCTCGACTTCGACCTCCTCACCCGTCGACGCCTCGACCTTCCAAGTGCCGTCGACGGACGAGGGCTCGATTAACCCAACCACTCTGGCATGGGTAAAAGTAAACCCACCTGACGGCATGGGCGCCTGCGTCCACTGTCAAATCCGGCAACTCCCCGTCCAGTCCCCGACTCCCGTCAACTGTGCCGCCACTGCCCGCCACTACGCGAGTACGGACTTCTACAGTACCCCTCGGAAAGTGAACAGTGCGACCCTCGACGACGACTTCGGGAACGTGACGGAGTCATACGGGGCTCGACCTCCCCTCGACCGGGGTCTCGACCCCCTCCTCTTCAACAACTCCGGTACGGAAGACGTCCCATCCGCCCCGTCCCGCTTCGGCCGTGGGACTCGTGCCCGCCTGCGGACACTGCACTGCGACGACTTCTACTGATGCCACGACCAGGGACGCCTGAAGGACGGGAAGACCACGCCGCCACAGTGCTCGATGTCTCTTCGCCAACATTGTGTCGTGGATGCGCCGCCCATACTTCTACTGTTAGGACCCTGTACCCTCGAGTCTCCCCCTTGGTCTATAAAAGGGGGACGCCGAGGTAGAGTGGGGGGACTTCTTTTTCCCGATTTCAAGAGGAGGTTGGAGTCTCTCTCGGTCGGCTCCCACTTCATCTAGGACTCTGATCCGACTTTGGCCCTCAGGGACCCTAGACCACGCCTCACACACACATAGCCGCTCGATCGACTCCTCGGGTGGCCCGATCCGTGTAACACAGCTTGTACCCCCCTGTACGAGCACGCTTTGGGTGCGAGATAATACAAGTCATCCTCCCCCCGCTGGACGTAGGGCCTTCTTGCCCGAACCAGGATAAATCTTGTGTCCATCTTGCATCACGTCTGAGAGAGGGAGCATGCGATATACAAATTTACTCGTTGGTGGTCTTGACCCCCGGGTCATAACATCGACAGTTGGCGCGCCAGGTAGGGGGATTCGCGTGTCGATCAACTCTGAACTACTCTCTCAGATGGATTTCACCATCCCACCGTTTCCGCTCAACACCGTCATCTGGTTCGGTAGTCTAGGGTTCGTTTCCACGGACCAGGGCGACTTCATAGTCTTTCTTTCCACCCGTGGCCTAGACATCAGCAGCTCCGCTGCGCCGGAGCCAGTAAGGATCAGACGACGGTCCCTCCGCTTGCGACTCTGGCCTGCGATCAGGAGGAGGCGCGAGCGGCTTCGACGCGCTCGCCGTCGAGCAAATTCTGGGGTGCCAGATGCCATTCCCTCGGTCCCAGCTGGCGACACGACCCCTTCTCCTAGGGGTCCGTTTGACCCACACCTGTGGGTCGAGGGCGGGCGTCTCCCCGAATGGGACTTCGGCTCTTCCACGTCATCATCCCTGGAGGCTCCTGTGGCTTCTCCGACACCCTTGATCCCGTCATCACCGCGTGACCCGTTCCCGTACGGGCTCCGCAACGATGCCAGACTCTACTCTGCTTTCGCAGGGACGTGAGTACATACATACGACGAGTCTCCATGGACGCCGTCGTGGGCGACGGCCGATCCCGTCACCACCCCTTCACCGGGCGAGCCAGAGCTGCCCCGTACGTGGGGCACGTTACGGTGGCGCCTGGAGGAGGAAGAAAGGGGCAGGCTCTTCCCCCACTTCTACCACGCCGACTTCGACTCGGACTCTCCCGACGAGAGTTACGACTCCACCCGGGAGTGCTTCCATCTCGATGAGCAAACCGTCCTCCAGGACGACGTCGACGACACCGCGGACACCGAAGAGGGGAGGGGGGCCAACGCCACACACCACCTCAAGATGCCATTCCCCCAAGTCCTCGTAGAGCTCGGCCTCGAGGCGTCGAGGGGCTGCCTCCGAGCGGCAAGCAGCGCCCCCTCGATAAAATCGAGAGGCCTCTGTCCACCAGAACAAGGCGCCCCAGGGTAGGGTCGAGCCACGACCGGTCCAGGAACGCCTCGTCGACGACCTCCCCCCTCGAGTGAACAACCGATGTCGGTCTCCGGAGCCGCCGGGGCCTCGAGTCTTCGGAAGAACCATCCGACGGGCCTCCCTGCCCGTACGTTTCCGTCCACCCACCAGCCTGATCAAATACAACGGCGAAACCAAGCCAGAGCTCTGGCTTGCCGACTTCAGGCTGGCATGCCAGCTGGGGGGAGCCAAAGATGACCTCGTCATCATCCGACAACTCCCATTGTTCCTCTCCGACACCGCTCGAAGGTGGCTCGAGGAGCTACCCCCGGACTTGATCCAGGACTGGTCCGACCTGGTTCGGATCTTCGAGGGCAACTTCAAGGGCACCTACGAGCGGCCGGGCAACTCCTGGGACCTTCGCAGCTGCAAGCAGAAACCAGGAGAGACCCTCCGCGCCTTCACCCGCCGATTCTCGAAGTAGTGTACCGCACTGACTCACATTTCCGACCACGAGGTCATTACGGCGTTCATCGCCGGGACAACCTGCAAAGAGTTGGTGCGGGAGCTGGGGCAAAACATCCCCAAAACCGCCAACGAGCTCATGGACGTCATCGCCAACTACGCGGCTGGCGAGGAGGCCGTTGGCGCATTCTTCCAGATTCCCCCAGCGAAGGGGGAGGGCAACGTGAATGAACCCGGGGGCTCGGACGATAGGCCCACGAGAAACAAGGGGCCCAGGAGGAACAACAACGGCAACGGCGGCCGGAAGAAGAAGAAGAAGAAGAAGAAGAAGAAGAACCAACCGGGCCGGCGCAACGTCGAGCCCAACGTCGAGCACGACGACGACCCCGACGACCTTGTCGCTGCAACGGACAAGCGGAAGCCTCGAGGGCCCCCTTCGGACGGGGGCGTCTTTGACAAGATGCTGAAGGAGCCCTGCCCCTATCATATGGGCCCGGCCAACCACCGCCTTGAGGATTGCCGCATGCTTCGTAGGCACTTCATCCCTCCTGGTCCCAGGAGAGACGACGGCAAGGAAGACCCGCCCTGTGACGTCCACGTCAGGGGCGATGTCCAAAAAGGAGGCTTCCCCGAGATCCATGACTGCTACATGATCTACGGGGGACCCTCGACCCGCCTCACCACGCGTCAACGCAAGAGGGAGCGTCGAGAAGTTTTTTTCCGTTCGGGCCCTGGCCCCACGATACCTCGACTGGTCCCACACGCCGATCACCTTTGATCAGGACGACCACCCCGAGCACATCCCCAACGCAGGGGTTTACCCGCTCGTCGTCGACCCGATTATCCTCAACACCCGCCTCAGCAAGGTGCTCATGGACGGGGGGAGCAGCCTCAACATCATCTACGCCGAGACCCTAGACCTCCTGGGGATCCCGAGGACCATGCTCCTGCCCAGCGCGGGGGGGTTCCACGGAATCGTCCCGGGGAAGAAGGCACTCCCGATCGGCCGCATCAAGCTACCGGTCTGTTTTGGCGTCCCCTCGAACTTCCGAAAGGAAGAGCTGACCTTCGAGGTGGTCGCGTGGCGAGGCACCTACCGCGCCATCATCGGTAGACCGGGGTACGCCAAGTTCATGGCGGTCCCGAACTACACCTACCTCAAGCTCAAGATGCCGGGGCCCTCGGGGGTCATCACCGTCGACACCTCCTACGAGCACGCATACGACTGCGACGTCGAGTGCGTGGAAAAAGCCGAGGCCCGTGAGGATTCGGCCATCCTCGCGGCCCTCGACGATTTGTCCGGAGAGATCCCCGACCCCAAGTGTCACGCTGGCAACTTCAAGCCGGCGGAAGACACCAAGACCGTCCCGCTCGACCCCGGCCTCGCGGACGGGAAGGTGCTGACGATCAGTGCCACCCTCGAGCCCAAATAGGAAGGTGTGCTCGTCGACTTTCTCCGTGTGAACGCCGACGTGTTTGCATGGAGTCCCTCGACGTGCCGGGCATCCCGAGGGAAGTCGCCGAGCACTCCTTGGACATCCGAGCCGGGTCCAAACCGGTGAAGCAACGCCTGCGCCGCTTCGACGAGGAGAAGCGCAGGATCATCGGGGAGGAGGTCGACAAGCTTTTGAAGGCCGGATTCATCAAGGAGGTACATCATCCCGAGTGGTTAGCTAACCCCGTGCTTGTAAAGAAAAAGAATGGGAAAGATAGGATGTGTGTAGACTACACCGGTTTAAATAAAGCATGTCCTAAAGTCCCCTTTCCTTTACGTCGCATCGACCAAATAGTAGATTCCACTTTGGGATGTGAAACCCTTTGCTTCCTTGATGCGTATTCCGGCTACCACCAAATAAAGATGAAGGAGTCCGATCAGCTCGCGACCTCTTTCATCACTCCCTTCGGCATGTTTTGCTACCTCACCATGCCCTTCGGCTTACGGAACGCCGGGGCCACCTACCAGCGATGCATGCTCCACGTCTTCGGGAAACACATAGGGCCGACCGTCGAGGCCTACGTCGATGACATCGTAGTCAAGTCCAGAACCGTCGGAAACCTGGTCGGAGACCTCGAGATTGTGTTTGGGTGCCTCAGGGATAACCGCATAAAACTAAATCCTGAGAAGTGTGTCTTCGGGGTCCCTCGAGGCATGCTCTTAGGGTACATAGTTTCCCAGCGCGGCATCGAGGCCAATCCCGAGAAGGTAACCGCCATCACGAGGATGGGCCCGATCAAAGACCTCAAGAGCATGCAAAGGGTTACTGGGTGCCTTGCCGCCCTCAGTCGCTTCATCTCGAGGCTCGGAGAAAAGGCCCTACCCCTTTATCGACTCCTGAAGAAGACGGAACACTTCGCGTGGACCGCCGAAGCTGAGGAATCCCTCTCGAGGCTCAAGGCCTTGCTCACCGCGCCCCTGGTCTTGGTCCCCCCGAGCCCGCCGAGCCCCTCCTGCTCTATGTCGCGGCGACTACGCAGGTAGTCAGCGCGGTCATAGTAGTCGAGAGGGAGGAAAAAGGACACGCCCTGCCGGTTCAGAGGCCTGTCTATTTCGTGAGCGAGGTCCTTTCCGAAACCAAGACGAGGTACCCCCACATCCAGAAGCTGCTGTAACGCGGTCGTCCTCACTCGGCGTAAGCTCAAACACTACTTCCTGGGCCATCCGGTCACTGTGGTTTTATCTTTCCCCTCGGAGAGATAATCCAGAACCGGGAGGCATCGGGAAGGATCACCAAGTGGTCCGCCGAGCTCATGGGGGAGACCCTCTCCTACGCCCCTCGGAAGGCTATCAAGTCTCAGGTACTGGCAGATTTCGTTGCAGAATGGACCGACACCCAACTGCCCCCAGCGCAGGTTCAAAGCGAGCTCTGGGCCATGTACTTCGACGGATCACTGACGAAGACGGAGCAGGCGCAGGATTGCTATTCGTATCACCCTCAGGGGTCCATATGCGATATGTCATCCGCCTCCACTTCCCCGCCTCCAACAACGTCGCCGAGTACGAGGCCCTTGTCAATGGCCTGCGCATCGCCATCGAGCTCGGGGTCCGACGCCTCGACGTGCGAGGGGACTCTCAGTTGGTGATCGACCAAGTGATGAAAGACTCGAGCTGCCACAATCCTAAGATGGAAGCCTACTGCAAGGAGGTTCGAAGGCTCAAGGACAAGTTCTATGGCCTCAAGCTCAACCACGTAGCCCGTCGGTATAACGAGGCTGCCGACGAGCTGGCCAAAATCACGTCTACTCGAGGCATGGTCCCCCCTGACATCTTCTCGAGGGATCTTCACACACCATCCATCGACCTGGGCTCGGGGCTCCCGCCCTCGAGCAAGGGTCGACCCACCCCCCTCGACCGATCCCCCCTCGAGCGGGGAGAGGTCATGGAGATCGACGGGGCCACCATGGCGCCAACTCCTCCGACGGATTGGCGCGCGCCTTACCTCGAGTACCTGACGCGAGGCGAACTCTCGGAAGACCGCACGGAAGCTCGTTGAGTAGCTCAACGTGCCAAAACCTACGTCTTATACGGGGATAGCCGTGAGCTATATCGACGCAGCCCGTCGGGTGTACTCCAACGCTGCCTCACCCTCGAGGAGGGGAGGGCACTGCTGAAGGACCTACACTCGGGGCTTGTGGCCACCACGCGGCGCCAAGAACGCTAGTAGGAAGTGCCTTTCGACAAGGCTTCTACTGGCCGACGGCCGTCAACGACGCCACCGAACTCGTTCGATCATGCCAGGGATGCCAATTCTACGCCAGGCAGACCCACCTACCCGCCCAAGCTCTTCAGATGATACCCATAACTTGGCCGTTCGCAGTATGGGGGCTCGACATGGTCGGTCCCCTGAAAAGAACCAAGGGTGGGCACACTCACCTTCTCGTGGCCATCGACAAGTTCTCGAAGTGGATCGAGGCTCGGCCCATCGCCAACATCCAGTCTCGGCAAGCCGTGCTATTCTTCACCGACATCATCCACCGCTTTGGGGTCCCCAACGTCATCATCACCGACAATGGCACGCAGTTCCACCGGCCAAAAGTTCCTGGACTTCTGTGACGTTCACCACATCAGGGTGAATTGGTCTGCAGTTGCCCACCCTCGAACTAACGGTCAGGTCCGAGCGTGCCAACGGCATGGTTTTGCAGGGCCTCAAGCCAAGGATCTTCGACCGGCTGAACAGACATGGAAAGAGATGGGTCGAAGAGCTGCCCGCTGTGCTATGGAGTCTCCGAACGACACCGAGTCGAGCTACGGGTTCTCCCCTTCTTCTTGGTCTATGGGTCCAAGGCCGTCCTCCCCACCGACCTCGAGTACGGGTCCCCTCGACTGAAAGCCTATAGCGAGCAAGCCAACACAGTAGCCCGAGAGGACTCCCTCGACTAGCTCGAGAAGCTCGTGACATGGCCCTCTTCAAGTCGGCCCAGTACCAGCAGACGCTACGACGCTACCAACGACAAGAACGTGCGCAAAAGGGACCTCAACGTCGGCGACCTCGTTCTGCGCCGTCGACAGAGCAGCAAGGGGCGTCACAAGCTGACACACACCTTGGGAGGGACCCTTCATCGTGGCAGAGGTGCTGAAGCCCGGCAACTTACAAACTAAAGAACGAGAAGGGCGAGCTCTTCACCAACGTGTGGAACATCGAACAGCTACGTCGCTTCTATCCCTGAGGCCCCAGGGCCTTGTACATTTCCGCATTTATGTACAAATTCTCGAATGAATATAAAGTGTTCTTGAAACACATTTCACGTTCGTTCGTTAGCCCGAAGGTAGCCTCGACTTTGCCCAGACAAAGTCGAGCTCCCCTCAGGGGCTGGCAGAAGGGCACCCCCTCCTAAGTCCCCGAAAAAACCCGTACGCTTTTTCTCGAAACTCGACCCCCTCTCGTTCTTCGCCTCGAGCACGCTTCATGACTAGGTAAAGGCGCCTCGAACCCCCTAAGGATCAAGGTGTCGTCGAGTCAGGGACTCACCTACGCCCCAGGGCTACGGTATCCCTACTCGCCACCCCCCTTCCAGGGATAAGAGCGTGCGTCGAATACTTAAGTTCACGAGCGTCGACTCAGGCAAAGAAAGGCAGAGAGAGCTCGAGAAGTAGAAGTAACGAGACGAACCCATCTACAGCACTAAGGAAGCCTCGACTTTGCCTCAGCAAAGTCGAGCCTCCCTCGGGGCTAATAGGGGGCACCCCCCTCCTAGGTCTCCGAAAAACTCGAACGTTTTTTCGAAACTCGACTCTCCCTCTCGTTCTTTCCCTCGAGTACGCTTCTGAACTAAGTAAAGACGCCTCGAGTTCCCTAAGGGTCGAGGGTGTCGTTGAGTCAGGGACTCACCTACGCCCCAAGGCTACGGTATCCCTACTCGCCAACCCCCTTCCAAGGATAAGAGCGTGCGTCGAACACTTAGTTCACAGGCGTCGACTCAGGCAAAGAAAAGCAGGGAAAGCTCGAAAAAAAATGAATTTAACTCTGTGCACATCGATCAAAATGCATTATATACAAAAAGCCCTCGAGGGCTTGGCATTGTATCGGTACAGTGGCCTAACTATTACATGGACCTTTTTGTCCAGATATGGCTCGCAGGCCCCGACCACCCGTCGACATCTCCCAAGGCTACTCATCCGCCGAGGGGATCACGTCGGGCTCGAAGAGTTTCGCCAGCTGGCCTCTGGGCACCTCCGCGTGGTCCATCAACTCCTGACACCAAATCGCGTCGTTCTGCTCCTCGTCAGATCCGGGTCGGTGGCGAACCCGTCGACAACGAGGTTGAGATCCACGTCGTAGAAGGAGTTGACAACTGCAAGGGCCCGCTTCACCCCCACATGCAGGGCGGCTTGGACGTTCTCCGTCACCCCCCGCGTCATGGCGTAGAACGGCGCAGCAAGGATTCCCCCCGAGTGTCCCCCTCGAGCTCCGGCTCCGGCTTGACCGAGAGGTCGTCGCAGAAGGTGTTGATGGAGGCCGAGAGCGTCGCGTTGAGGTTCACCTCGGTGCTCAGCAGGCCCTGAAGATTATCCAGGTCCTTTTGGGCGCGGGCATTCTCCTCCGCAAGCTCTGCCGAAACAAGCACATAACGTTCAAAACCCGAAAGCAGAAAAAGGGTCGAGGCAGGACAGACCCCGCAAACCCCGAAACACTCACCTTGGGCCTGCACATCCAAGGTGGAGTAGGCCTGCTCGGCCTCCTCGAGCTGGTGGCGAACGGCGTCAAGGTCGGAGGACTGGTCCCTGACTTGGGCCTCGAGACCCTCGACGGCCCTATAAGCGTCGCCGAGGGCCTCCCTCTGCTTCATCGCCACCATGCCCAAGGAGGTCACGCGGGTCCGAGCCTTCTCCTCCGAGGTGGCCCGAGCGTCGCGCTCGCGGGAGACGGCATCGAGGTCTCCCCTCAGCCGGGCGGCCTCCTCCTCGGCCTTGCGCTGGGCCTCGAGGGCGGCATCCCGCTCTTGCCCGACGGCAATGGTCCGAACCGAAGGGCATCGTCGAGCGTCCGCCTGCGCCGACGACAATGCCTCCCGGCTTCCTTCTGGACAACCTCGTAGCCGGCCTTCGCGTGGGCGACCCTCGACTCAGCATCCTTCTGGATAGTCGCCGCCTCCGCCTTCGCACGAGCGGCCTCATCCCTCGCCTTCTCCAAAGAGGCGTGGAGGGTCGAGAGCTGCCCCTGTACCCGGAGAATGTACCGGACTTCTCGTACGACCTCACCCGTAGCGACTGACAAGGATAAAGATGAAAATCGTCAACAAACGCAACCAGGCAGTGCAAAGCGCTATCTAAGGTGGAATAGACCTACCTCCATCCCCTCGCGTATGTCCGCAGGCAGCGACCTCCGCAGCGCGACGCACCGAGTGCTCGAACCACCCCGGAGCTCCTCGACGCTCTCCCACCCGTCGAAGCTCGGACTGGTCGTCGAGCGTGAGGAAGAGTCCGCTCGGGGTCTCGAGGGTCCGCCACCTCGAGACCTCCTGGCCCCACGCCGCGCTGCAGGCGGCGATCCTCTGCTCCATCGCCCGGTGACGCCAATGTGCAGGTCCCCCCCCCTTGGTAATCGAGAGGGGCGAGGCTTCCTCCTCGCGCCACCTCGCGAAGAACGTCGACGGCCCCGCCAAGCCGTCGCCTCCGGTGGAGGAAATCCCGGCCGATAGACGGCCCTGCGCGATAAAGCTCAAAAAAGTAAGTGCCCAGCGAGATAGACCCACCGCGTCTTGAGCGAATCAAAGTGCGACTTACCTTGAGACGCCGGCCCCCCCAACCTCAAGGGGAGGTCGAGCCACCTCCGGCTCCGCCCGAGGGGCCGCGATGATGGCCAGTTCCGCCGGGTCCGCCAACTCAGCCACCATCTCGTCCACCTAGGCTGGGGTGGACTCCATCAACATTCCGCTCTGTGCCGGCGCGGCGTCCCCTCGACGCGCTCGAGCCGGAGTTGAGCCTCCAGCGCCGCCAGACCCTCGGGTCAGCGCCCCGGCGTCGGGTGAGCCGGGGCCTCCCACCGTCCCGCGGGGCTTGGGCTCGACCACCTCCAGCTCCTGGCCCTCGACCGCCGTCGGCAGGAGCTCCGCGCCCCCCGGGCACCGGACGCGACCCCCTTCCGACGGCCGCGCAGGCGCCGCGACTGTCGCTTCGACGGCTACCACCGCCGACAGGTCCCCCCTCCTCCGCCGTTTGGGTAGGCATCGAGGCCCCCTTGCCTCCCCCCGCGCCGCCACCCAATCCGGGGCCATGGCTGCCTGTGCCGCCTCGGGGGCGACTGTCGAAGGGGGCGGGGTTGCCGGACCAACCTCGGCGGCGGCTTGCAACCACAGCCCCCGTCTTTAGCTTCTTAACAGGGGAGGGAGCGCAGCTCCCAGCCGGCGCTTCGACCTGAAAAAGGAACACGGGCGCGATAATAAGCACTAGTCCTCACCTAAAAAAGGAAAAATGCACAATAACCAGAACTCGACTTACCCCCTCGGAGCCCGACGCTTCGCCCGGCGCCCGCCGGGCTGTCGAGCTCTGGGCGCCACTGCATGGGGGGCGGGGGTCGAGGCGGCACTCGCCACCTTCTCCCGAGTAGGGCCGGCGGTGCCCACCGTCGACTTCTTGCCGGCCCCCACCCGCGGCGGCTTTCGGGGGCTCGCTCGGATCGACCCTTCGACGGCGACGCCACCTTCGCCCTCTTGCCGGTCTCCCGCCTGCGCCGGCGGGACCCGCACCACGGCGCTCAACGCAGCGGCGTCGGGGTTTCGCTCGATCGACCCCCCGACGAGGGCCGCGGCGTCTGCGACCGCGTCTGCCGCGGCGTAACTTCTTGCGAGGCCACGGGGCGCTACACCGCCTGTGGCCCAACTTCAACAGAGGGGCCGACTTCGAGGTCGACCCCCCCCTCTCCACCAGTAGCAGCGGCCGCCTGCTCGGGTGCGTCTCCTCTTCCTCGTCCTCGTCCTCTTCCTCGTCCTCCTCCTCGTCCTCCTCGTCCTCCTCCTCCGAGGGCGACAGCTCCTCATCGAGGCCCAACCGCCTTTGTTGGGCCCCGGCGCTGCTTCCTCTTCTCTTTCTCTAGAGCCTTCTTGGCCGTCTTCTTCTTCTTCTTCTTGTCCTTGTCGGACTTTTGCTTCTCCGCCGGAGGCGGTTTCGCCTCCCTCGTGGCCCGATCCTCTGGCACCGCGGACGCGAGCGCTTGTAGGACACGTTCCCCTCGGGACGCAAGGGGTCAGAGAACAAGCAGAAAGGACGGAAGGGGCGGCGCGAGGACTTAAACTGAAGGAAAGGATCTTTCCAGCTCATAGAACCCTCGTCCGGCTTCATGGGGGCCTTCGCGATATCCTTGGGGCGAACCCCCCCCCCCCCCGCGAAAAAGCGCGGACGCGCTGACCACAACGTTCGGGGGTCAACTCCTCCTCGACGAGGCGGCACCCCGATAGATCAACCCCCGGACCCATCTCGTCGAGGCGGAGGGGTCGAGCCAACATGGCAGAACCCCCCTCGTGGGGAAAACGCTGACGCAGCAATCTCCGGGGTAAAGGCCCCCCTCTCCTTCAACCCTGAGCGCGTCCAACAACCCTTTTAAAGGTGTTTTTTGCTTGTCCGCGGGACCATACCTCCAGACCTCTGTCTGGCGTTGAGTGTCCTCCCGGGTGTACACCGGGCAACCGTTGTCGTTTCCTCAGAAAACACCCTGAATGCCACCCCGGAGGGGGCTCGGGATTTCGCAGAAGCCAAACTCGGGCCCCGTTTGGGCTAGATGCATGGCAACCCCCCCGGCCTGACCTCCCCGACGGACGCCCTTTTGCTAAACCGAGGCGGTGGAAGATGTTGGCCTTGAAGATGTGGATCCACAGATCCCAATGGGGCCGATCCCCAGGTAGCCTCACAACAAACAAACCGCGGCAAAAGACCGCCGCCTGGCTGACGCCGTTGGAGTGGGGTTGCGGAGCTCCACTTCATAGTGGTAGGGGAGCGCGGCGAAGAAGCGGCTGGTGGGACCCTCAGTCCCGCCCGGTGGAAGCCTCGAGCGACACCAACGAACCCCTCCGGCGGGTTGGGCCCCCGGCGTGGTCGGCGGGGGAGCTACCCATCTGGCCCCCCTTCCCGCCCGAGGTAACGGCCAAAGAACCCGCCCTTCCACCAACCCCTCCAGTACGACTGACGGACCGAGGAAGCAGGCCAGCGTCGGCGTCGAAGAGCGGGAAAAAGTGGCCAGGGGAACGTTTGGTTTGCTCGGGCTTGGAAGCGGAGGGTACGTGCCTATCTTTCCTCTTTCTCTCTCATTTAAAAACACAGCAGATTTCCTCCGCGGGACGCCTAAGGCAGGCAGAGAAAGGAAGGCGAGGAAACGAAGGCAAGAGGGCAGGAAGGCAAGTGGCGAAAAGGGCACCAGACGCCTACCCTCACTATTTATAACGCGGGGGCCCAACGGCCCGGATCCAGCAACAGGCAAAGAATCTCCGCATTTAATTTGCTGTACTTCCCTTTCCTCGTTTTCCCCCAGGAAAAGGCGTAACGTCCCATCCACGGTTCCCGCCCCGGGAAAACCCGCGCTGTAACCGCACTGTTGCGCCGAACGGAACAACCCGCCAAAAAAAAGGGCGCGGACCGGAAACCGTCTTCGAGGGTAAGGAATCTTGGGGCAGTGAAGCTGGCCCCAAAAATAGGGTTCGACAGCTACCCTCGAGTGCCCGGGGCCAAATTGACCTCGGTTAGGATTTCGGTCCACCCCCAAAATCTCGAGGGACAAAGGCCCACCTACGAACGGCTCGGATAGCCCCCTCGAGTGCTCGAGGGCCCGACAAGGGCCCGGGTCGTGCAACACAGATCATACATTGTCCTCGAAGGATAAAGGCTTGGGCCCGTCCGGGTTCACACAGCCTCCCTCGAGAGCTCCGACACAGTTGTCCCCAAGTTCATTTCAACAAACCCCCTGCTTTCCCCTCGGGGTCCACAGGTCGGAAACCCCCCTCCTGAGGATAGCGCGGGTGATAACCACCCGTCAAATCTTGAGGGAGCGAAGGGCTGGCCCTTACATAGGGTTCGACAGCCGCCCTCGAGTAACCTCTGAGTCAGGAAGGAACCATGGTTTTTCGGACTCCGGTCCACCCCCAAATCTAACGGGTAACACGGGGTCATGGATGTCCCCAGCCTCGAAATGAACTCTCAGGCTCCCTGTGACATAACCGAGGCATACCTAGAACACCTAAGGATCCCTATGCTGGAGGCCCCGACCACCAAATCTATCAAACGGGTTGGCACCTTGGTGGTCCATATGGGCGGCTTAGCGAGCCGTATGGCTTGCTTAACAATGAGAAACCCTCCGGCCGCTAGTTTGATCCCTATCGAACGGGGCCAGTTCTCACTCGGAATTTTACCCGTACAGGGACACCATTTCTAATGACCATCCCAGAAAAAAGCTCACCGAAGACTCGGCTCGTCGTCCTAACGAGGATACTCGATGCCTTTACCCCACGATTTCCCGGGGAAAGGGTCCCTGGGAAGGAAAGCTATGGGGTAGTGAAGGCCTAGCCCTTCGGGGCTCGAGGGGGCCCCACTACGCACGCACCCCTCGCGAAAGAGGGTCGAAAACTCAACCTGGCAGCAGAGCGAACCCTCTAGGGCCCGGGCCCCTCGACCCATTTGTGCCGAGGGAGCAAAGGCTGGCCCTCGGTAGGTTTCGACAGCCGCCCCGAACACTTCTCTTGGCAGAAAAGAAGGGATCGATCCCTCGACATTGCCGCGTCTCCAGTACCTTTAAAAAACCCCCCCACTCCTAACAATTTAAGCCCCCAGAGGAGTTCAAAATCACTCCTCGGGGGCTCGGGGCTCCCCCCCTCGGGTCCTCGCCGCTCCCCCGGAGAATGGGAAATTTCTCCTAACCCCTGCGGGCCGAGGATAAGACCTCCGGACAATTCTTCCCCCCTCCGAGAAACGCGTATCATAGCCCCCAGAGGAGTCTAAATCCCCTCTGGGCCTCGGGGCTACGGGGGAAACGAAGTAAGGGTACCCTAAACCTTCGATAATTAACGAAAACATGGCAACCATTTTAAGGCAAGGACAGCCTCCCTTGTTCGTTAAAGACCGGCCCATCAATCGAGGGCCCCCCCTAAAAAACCCAAATGGGGAAAACCAGCCACTGGGGCCCCAAACCCCCCTCGACGACGAACGAGGGGCGAACGAACGCCCCCCGGGCCCTCTCCCTTTCGACGACGACGGGGGGTCGGACGAACGACCCCCCCGACTCTCCCCTCGACGACGGACGAGGGTTCAAACCCAACGACCCCCCACCTCTACCCTCGACTTCGACCTCCTCAACCCGTCGACGCCTCACCTTCCAAGCGCCGTCAAAGGACAAGGGCTCAATTAACCAACCACCCAGCTTTGTAAAAGTAACCACCTGACAAAATGGGCGCCGGGCGTCCATTTTCAAATCCGCCAATTTCCCCCCCGTCCACCCCCCGACTCCCGTCAAATTTGCCCCCACTGCCACCCCTACCGATTACGGATTTCTACAGTACCCCTCAGAGTGAACATGCGACCCCTCGACGACGACTTGGGGAACCCTGAGGCCCCATAGGGGGATCGACCTCCCCCCTCAAACCGGGGGCTCGACCCCCTCCTCTTCACAACTTCCGGTACGGAAGACCCCATCCCCCCCGTCCGCTCGGACCGTGGACCGTCCCCCGGCGCACAAACTGCACTGCGATAAACTTCTACTGATCCCAAAAAACGCCAGGACCCTGAAGACGGGAAAACCACGCCCCACATGCTCGATGTCTCTTCGCCAACACTGTGTCGTGATTCGCCGCCCTAACTTCTACTTTAGACCCTGTCCCCCTCGATCCCCCCCTTTGGGGCTAAAAAAAGGGGGACCCAAGGTAGAGTGGGGGGACTTTTTTCCCTTCCCCGATTTCAGGAGTTGATCCCTCGTCGTTTTCCCACTTCATCTAGACTTCTGTTTCGATTTTGGGCCCCAGGGACCCTAAAACCACGCCTCCACAAACACACATACCCTCAAATCGACTCCTCGGGGGGGCCCAATCCTAACACAGTTTGTACCCCCCCTGTACAGCACCTTTGGGTGCGAGAAAAAATACAAGTCATCCCCCCCCCCGCGGCCCGTAGCCCACTTGCCCGAACCAGATTAAATCTTGTGTCCATCTGCGTAAAGTCTGAGAGAGGGGCAAGCGAATAAAAATTTTACTCGTTGGTGGTCTTGACCGTTGGGAAAATATGCCCTAGATTAATAAATGGATAAAAATATTCCGATTGTATCCATGTTAATAAAGTTTCTTTGAATATCCTTTATAGACAACAAATTTTTGATTGCAATTATTGAATTGTTTTTGGAACTCATTCCCTGAATGGTTATTCTAAAATTTTTCCCTGGTCGGCATTCTTGAAACACACTTGAATATTAGACCGCACATGTAAGTTATGGGTATTTTTTACAAGTCATAGACATGGGGATTCAAACTAAAATGGGGCACATATGAACATTAGGCTGGACTGACCCACAAAAAAGTCGCTATTCATGTCATTACGTTATGTCTTTAGACCTGAGATTGGTATGTACTCAAAATTGAAACGACTACTTAAGACATCAAACGCTACTCTTATGGGTATTATAAAGGTGGGCCCTTTGGGGGGTCGGGAAACATGCTGTGAACTAGACAATCAAGATGGGAATTTTCCCCCCTTCGGAAGAGATATCACTGGGTCACTCATGTGATTGGGTCAACAAATGCATGGCCGGCTTGGGGTTTAAATGTTAACCCACAGTTGAACCCTATATCGATGGGGACGGGAATAACTTGTACATGGGCAAGGGTTGTCTGAATATCAAGCGTAGCATAGGGTTGAACGCCTTTCTAAGGGCCCCCCATCAAATAGGTCGAGTAAAGTCTTGGGCCATTCTATGTATGTGTGAGCCCATAGGTTTGCACGCTTAAGGGGGTGGGAACCTAATTCGGTTGGACCCAATTAATAGGTTTAGGGTTTCTAATGGGGCCCCCACCGTGGGAGCTCGTTAGGACGCCAAAAGCAGGGGTGGGCGCAGGGCAATCGATCCACGCCTTTAGGGACCGCCTCGCCTCCCCACGCTCGCCCGCCTTTTGCTCCCCGCGGGCCCAGCAGTCCGGAGGCGCAACGCTTCCTCCCTGCACGTGTGGGATTCCCGGAGGTGCTGCATCTGGAGCACAAGGACGAAACCCCGCGAAGGGGGCTGAACGGACGACCACGCAACTGCACTGCCTGCTGCGACGCGCACGACACATCAAGTCGTTTTCCGCTGCACCTCGCGTCTATGGTAATCCCCTAACCTGTAACACATAGATCCCGTTTAGAGGTTGAAAAATTTTT
The DNA here is from genome assembly GCA_022036555.1 of Microstegium vimineum. Classification (NCBI taxonomy): domain Eukaryota; kingdom Viridiplantae; phylum Streptophyta; class Magnoliopsida; order Poales; family Poaceae; genus Microstegium; species Microstegium vimineum. The sequence goes on from CM039139.1 coordinate 16,149,865, forward strand.
TTTTCCGGGTAGCGAGCAACCTTTATTCCCCACAGACCCCTGGGCATAACCCGACATACTCTCAAGCAAGCAAGGGACCAAGAAGAGCTTTCCAAGCAAAAAAGGGCAGCAAGCAAGCTCTACTAGCAGCTCAAGAAAATGAACAAGTTAATAAAGGATGACACCACTTCCCCTCAATGATGATAAGATTTTGGGGTGGTTTTGAAGAGATCAAGGATTTGCTTTCTTTATAAAAGTTCAACAAGGGGTTTAACAAAATGGGACAAATTTGTGAAAAAAATTCCCCAACAAGAAAAAGAACTGCTACAATTGTGGTACGCCGACACTTTAAATTTCAAAGGCCCAAAAAGAAGAAAGATGGGTTCCACAAGAAAGAGAGACAAGAGACAAGTTAGAACAAAAGAAGGTTCAAGCAAGTGGGGGAAAACTCCCCATCGGTCATAGTGGACTCACATTGGGGACTCAATGATAGGATAAAACTTCAACCATAGCCACCAAGAGCCATCCTCTACACCAAGCTCTTCAACAACATGGTGATGACAATGACTACACCCCCTCACATTTGCCTCATGGGAAAGGGTGAGAAGGTAAAATCAAAAGCCAAAAACTCTCCTCCTACTCATGATGCTTCTATATGATCTTAGTATTCATCTTTTGATGAAGGTTCTAGTGAGAAGAAATGGATGAAATTAAAAAAACCAAACCTAAAATTAACTGTACCTAAAAAGGAGGAATTTTAGAGCATCCAAGTAAATTGG